>VZTR01001720.1:0-10464 GCA_013400775.1 Chaetops frenatus | reverse complement strand
CCCCGCCCTGCCCCGAGGGGGCGGCCGTGCTGGTGGGGGAGTCTCTGGGTCAGTGGTTTGTGGAAAGTGGTAGTTTTTGATTAAAGAGCAGTTCCTGAGAGGCGGCTCCGCTGGCTGAGGGACGCGCTGGCTTGGGGACATCCTGCCATGGCCTGGAGCAAGGGGGGATCTGGGAGGAAATTCCTCCCTGAGAGGGAGGTGAGGCCCTGGCACAGGGTGCCCAGAGAAGCTGTGGCTGCCCCTGGAGCCCTGGCAGTGCCCAAGGCCAGGCTGGACAGGGCTTGGAGCAGCCTGGGACAGTGGGAGGTGTCCCTGCCCAGGATCTTCCAGGTCCCATCCAACCCAAACCATCCCCCGATTCCACGAGGCAGCCGTTAGAAAGAAGAAAACATTTAATACTTTCATTCAGAGATACAAGTCAAGAATTGTGGGTCGTCATTTTTTTCCCCCTAAAAACCAGGAGAAACCATTACAAAAAAAAAAAAAAAAAAAAAAAACCTAGCAAGTTGTCCCAGCTGACAGAACAGAACGCGTTTCAATCCACCTGAGCGGGAGCCGGTGCCCCCAGGACGTGACCCTGGTCCCACCGGGGAGGGGACAGCGGGAAGGACCCCCAGAACTCCGGTCCCTTGGGCTCCCTGCCCTGCTGGGAGCGAGGAGGGGGCTGCCCGGAGCCCCCCCACCCCTGGGGCCGGGGGTCACTGCTCGGGGGTCAGACAGACGTGGACATGCACGGGCCGAGTCCTGACAGATCCTTAGAGAGAACGGGAGCAGCAGGGACGGGGATGCTGCAGCACAGCCCTGCTCAGAGCTGCGGCTCAGGGAGCGGGGGAAGAACCCACTTTTCTAGCAAGGAAAACCACAGAGCCGAGCGAGAGCTGGGGCGAGCGCTGCTCTGCGGCCCCAGCCCGACCCCAGCCCAACCCCCTGGCCAGGAGAAGGACAGCTGGAGGGGTGAGGGGTGGCAGAAGTGACACCGAGATGAACCATCCCTTTTCCCGGCAATCCAGGGCCAGAGGGGGTGCACTGCCCCCCAGGGAGGGGTGGCAGGGAAGGCAAATCGGGGCCAGGTGAGCTCCAGCCACAGGAGGGACCCCCAAGAAGGGGGAACGTGCAGAGCCCCTGGGCAGAGGAGCCACAACCTTTGTCCCACCACAGAGACACCCTGGGCTGTGGCCCAGTTCCTTCCCCCTCCAGATGATCCTCCAGGTGTGACCGGCTTGGGAGAGTTTGTAGCAGGAAAAAACCTCAGGTCCAGGAAAAACCCAGGGGCAGAAGGAGCAGCTTCCCCTCTCGGGGTTGAGCTCTGTGGGGAGGGGTCCAGGCGGGCAGGGGACATCCCGACTGTCCCTCCAGGATGGGCAGGGATGGCTCTGAGTGCCAGGGATGGCTCCGAGCCCCGGGCAGGGCTCAGCACCTGCCCTGCAGGGCTGCCTTAGTGTTCATGGGGTGTTTTAGTGTTGCTGTGCCCCGGCTCCCCTCCCCTGACCCCCCCTGGGGATCCCTGGGGACAGGGACAATGCTCGATGGGGCTGGGGCTGGGGCTGCCCTGCCCCGGGGCTGCGTGTCCTGGACACATCCTGGCTCTCCCACCCTGGCTCAGCCCCGTGTCCCACCTGGCTCAGCCCCGTGTCCCAGGACACATCCCCAGCTCTCCCACCCTGGCTCAGCCGGGCTCTAGACCCAAAGGAAAGACGGGCAATTGGGGAGGGACAAGGACAGGGCGGTGCCGGCGGCACGGCCGGGGCTGGGGGCGTGCGAAGTACCGAAGTTCAAGCACCAGAAGGACCGAAAAAAAAAAAAAAGAAAAAAACCAAATTCACGAGAGGAAGGGGCCGTGGGACCCTTCTGGTTTGTTCCCTGGTGGCGCCTGGCCCCGAGGTGAGGCGGGGAGGGAGGGGCTGGAGCTGGAATGGAGCTCGGGGCACTCGGGGAGGGGCGGGAGCGGCGCCGCCGTTTCACTGAGGTAGCGGGACCAGCACTTCCACGTAGTTGAGCGGGAAGAAGCCGGACTGGCCGTGGATCATCCCCTCGTACCAGTTCTCATCGATCTGGTTGGTCAGGGTGATGATGTCGCCCTCCTTGAAGCCCAGCTCGCCGTCGTTCTCGGGCTCGAAGTCGTAGAGGGCTTTGCAGCAGGGCTGGTCCAGGGGGGCTGCGGGGACAGCGGGGACAGAGGGGACAGGTCAGCAGGACCCCCACACAGCCCTGCCCTGGCACCGGGGATTCCTGCCAGGGGCTCTGGATCCTGCCTGCACTGGCAGGGATGGTTCCACTGGCCCTTCGTTCGTCCCTCCAGTCTCTCTGTCAGCAGCACAGGTCCTGCCTCCACCACCCCGTGTGCTGCTCCTGCCTGCATTTCCCACACTCCAACCTCACCCAAAGCCACCTTACCCCTCTGGCGATGGGAGAACTCGCCCTTGTAGCTCAGTGGTGGGGTTGGACACGGGAGGAAGACTCTGGAGGAGTCACCCCACGCCTTGAGGGTGACAGAGGGGCAGGACAGCACCTGCCTCCCCGGCCATGGGGGCTTCAAACCCATGAGCAGCCCCCCCAAAACTCGGGGAGAAACCCAAAGTCTCGTTCCCCCAGGATTTAAGCATCACCTTTCAGCTGCAGAGGGAATTTCTGCGGGATTTCCTGCTGCTCACTCTGTGCACTGACACTTTGGGACTCAGCTTTGGAGCTGGGAGGATCCCAGTGGAAAGGGACTGAGCTAAGAGAGACCACCACGGCCTGCAGGACCCCCCTGCCCTCTTCTCCCTGTGCTGGAGCTCAGCCAGGGCAAGGGAGTGGCAGCAGTGGCAGCCAGCACATCTGGCTGCTGAATACACCTGGAATTGTCCAAGGCCAGCACATCTGGCTGCTGAATACACCTGGAATTGTCCAAGGCCAGGCTGGACAGGGCTTGGAGCAGCCTGGGACAGTGGGAGGTGTCCCAGCCCATGGCAGGGGGTGGAATGGGATGGTCTTGATGGTCCCTCCCAACCCAAAACCATTCCATGGTCGCAGAACCCACAGCAAGGGAGGGCCCAGCACGAGCAGAGCGCTCAGGTATCACCACAAGCAGCAGCCAGACGTGGATGGGTTTGAGAGAACCCCCCAGACCACCAGGCTGGCCCCACCACCACACCCCTGCTCCAGGCTCCTTCCCAGCACCACAGCTCCAAGCCTCAGCCCAACCCTGGGATCCCAAGCTCCTGCAGGAGGAACCACGGGACCCCACATCACCCCACAACCCCTCCGAGGCCCAGCTGGGACCACACCCCACAAACTCCATGAGCTGAGGCTCTGCCTCCTCCCTCCAGCCTTCCACAGGGACACGGAGGGTGGGCAGGAGTGGGAGAGATCCAGGCTGGCAGCTTGTAGGAACAGGGAAATCCTTGAGGTGTCTGATCTCTTATGGGAAAGCACCTGATCCCTGTGGATCAGGACCTGCCTGGGTGCTGGGAGCTGCTGCAGCTCCCCTGGCTGAGCCAGGCCCTGCTTTTTGGGGTGGAAAAATCCCACTGGAGCGTGGCTGGGTTAATTCAGGGCTCAGCACGGAGGGAGGAGCAGCTCCAAGGGGCAGCAGCAGCAGCAGCAGCAGGGAGGAGCAGCCAGGAGGGATCCAGGAGGGGAGAGGAGGCCACACAGGGAGCAGAGCAGAGGGAGGAAACTCACGGATGCTCCTGACGGAGGCCCGGGACGGCTTGTCCGACCGGAAAGAGGCGGAAGCTGCTTCCAAACAAAAGAGAGACATGCTTAAACCAACGGGAATGGGTGGGACACAGGCACAGGCAGGGCCCAGAGGGATCTGTTAGGAGAAACAGGAGGGCCCACGTGCTGTTAGGAACCTGCTGGGATCAGGGAGGGATGCAGCGGGATGGAAGGCAAGGAGGGAGGGAGGCTTCAGTTTTCCTGCCTGGCACTGACAGCGAGAGGCCCAGGCTGGAGACCCCTCTGGCACAGCCCCAAAGCCAACACAGCAAAGGCTCCTGGCTCCCAGGAGAAAACAGCCCCACCTCAGAGGCGTTCCTGACGTTTTCCAGGAGCATCCAGCACACCAGGAACACCCTGTGCAGGCAGAGCAGCTGCAGCCCCCCCTTCCCTGGGAGGCTGCTCCAGAGGCACCAGCAAACACCTGGGACAACGTTACCTGAGACTTTGGGGGTGGGGTTGCAGGAGAAGCCCCCGTTGGACTGGTCAGCCTCCCCGAAGTCGTAGGTCTCCCTGGGCTTGGGTTTGTATTCCCGCTTGGGACGTGAGGAGGCCTCCCTCATCCTGGGGCCAGGGCAAAAAAAACACGTGGATCAAGCACAGGAAGGAATGGAGCAGGATGAGATCAACACGGTGCTTATCCTCCTTGGGGGGCTGCACAGGGCAGGAGGTGTCTGCAGACAGGGATTTGTACAAATCCCTGTGCTGGAGCCTCTGGAAGGTGGGATTTCCCCAGGGTTTGGGATCTGCCCTTGGAGAGGGCCCACAGGTCCCAGGTTTTGCTGTGGAGTGCTGGGGAATTCAGGCCAGCAGAGGACACTCGTGCTGCAGTTTGAAAGCTCAGACTTGGCAGGATCCTCCCAGCTCCTCCCAATTCAAAGCAGGCACGGGGTCCACTCTGCCGTTTCTGCCAGGAGGGAAGAGCAGCGGGGCAGCACTGCCAGATCCTCCCCAGAGTGGCGAGGCTGAGGAAGGAGAGGTGGGACGAGCCTTCCTCAGCCAGGATTTGAGCTGGATCAGACATCCAACTAAATTCAAATCCCACCTGGAACAGCCAGAGGAATTGGCTTTTTCAAGGCCAGGTTGGACAGGACTTGGAGCAACCTGGGGTAGTGGAAGCTGCCCCTGCTCCATGAGCTTCAAGGTCCCTTCCAACCCCATCCATTCTGGGGTTCTGTGATTCCAAGGGCGACTCAGGTGTTTCCAGACAGGAAACACAGGGAGAGCTGTGGCTGGGAGCACCCTGGGACTCACCTGCGCTTGAGCTTCTCAGCCAGCTCATCCAGGATCTGCACGGCCTGCCTGTGGTAATCCAGCTGGGCATCCACCAGGGCTGACAGCTGGCTCACCTGCTCGATCTGGGGGATCACCAGGACCTGGGATCAGCACCTGCTCCCACTCAGACACTCCTGCCCAGCCCCTGGGCAACGGCAGCAATGGGGAGCCCAGGGGGAGGTTTGGGATTTGGCTGAGACTGCACAGGACAGGAGCACATTTCCTGCCACTCCGGGTTTGCCAGCTGGGAAATCCTTCCCAAACCCTTCCCAAAGCTGCGTTACATCTCAAACTCATCCCCCCCACCACCACCCCCAGAGGAGCCTGTTTGGTGCCAGGCACAGGCCCTGCTCTGGCCCAACAGCTGGATCAGGGCTAAGCAAAGGCCTGTCAAGCACTCACATCTGGGATTTCCCAGAGCAGAACCACACTCGGGAGAACAGGAGTGGTAATTAGGGTGTAATTAGTGCCTCCTTCGGGAGAGGCCAGCTCAGGGACACAGAACCCCCCCTCAGCTCTGTGCTGCCACACTCACATCTGTCTCCAGGAGGTTGTGCATGCTGGTCTCTGCCACTTCCTTGGATTCCTCAAACTTCTCCATGGCCTGCCGGAGCTCCTCATCGGGGATCTTGCCCTGTCGCTTCTTCTTGTAGTCAAAGTCCAGGCGCCTCCCTTCCAGCTTCTTGAGATGGTGCTGGGAGAGAGAGGAAGGCACAGGGAAGAGGGAAGAGCCAGAGGCTTGGGAGAGCAGCTCCAGTTACAGGCTGAGCTCATCGGTGTCAGAAACCCGATCTCCTGTGGGCTCCCACCTTTGCTCCAGGTGGGAGAGAGGGCCCAGGGCGTGATGGGGGGAACGATTCCAGACCCTTTCCACTGAGGAAAAGGCTGCAGAGCAGCCCAGGTCTGTTCCCCACAGAAGCATTTTGGGAAGGTGAAGAGCTGTCCCTGCTACTTTCAGCTGCCCAGGAGCTGCAGGGATCTCTGGGCAGCAGGAATGGGAGTTCTGGGCACTGCATTCCTGGATTTTAGGGCAGGGATGTTTAAAGCAGCCCTATGCAATCGGGGTACAGACAGGCACTGAGGCAGCACTTGGTGGTCATTTCACCCAGGACAGCACTGGCAGAGACAGCTCCCTCAGGAGGCCTGCCTGGGGAATTAGAGGTTGAGATGGACCCTGTTACAAAGGCTGGACGTGTCTGAGTGTAGCACACAGGAGCTGCTGAGCTCTCTGCTTCCCCACTGAGACCCTAGAGTGCTCCTTGGGATGCTGAGTAGAGACCTGAGGGGAGCTTGGAGCCCAAATTTATCCCATCTGGGAGCTCACAGCACTAAGAACCCAACTCAGCAGGCCCGGAAGGGGTGTTGGGATGTACTCCCAAGGCACCCTCCATCAAACATGGCAAATGGAGAACCATTCCAACCTGCATCCAGCCTTTTGGGCTGCTCAGGAGCAGCAGGAGCAGCGCTGAGCAGGGAGGAAATACCAGACAGTCTGAAGGGAGAAAAAACACACACACAACGCAGGGAATTCCTGCCAGCCCTTGGTTCCCACCACTCCAGAGCAGGCAGCTCCGCGCACCAACAGCCAAAGAGCCCAGACAGCAGGGAGATGAGGAGGACAGAAAACCACGGGGGTGTCTACCTGGATCTCTTTCAGGTCTTTGTCACACAGGTTCTGCAGGGGATCGATGAAGTTCTGTTTGACTTCAATGTCCAGAGAGTCCTTCACCTCCGCCAGGCGTTTCATGGATTCGCCGGCGTCGAGCAGCGCGTCCCCTGCGGGGAGAGCAGCAGGGAAAGGGGATCAAAGGAGAGCCCCACAGGGGCTGCAGGGAGCTCTGGGAGTGTCCCAGCACCGTGGAATGGTTTGGGTTGGAAGGAGCCTAAAGCCTGTCCAGTCCCCACCTTCCACTGTTCCAGGTTGGTCCAAGCTGGCCTTGGACACTGCCAGAGCTCAAAGTCACTCCGTGGAACTTGTTCAGTTCCGTCCTTTTCTGAAGGTTCTGGCCACTCTGACACTTAAGCCAGGCAGACTTGCAGCAAATCATATTCAGTGATGGCTTTTTAGTGTGGAGGAAATGTTTAGAGATGAAATTATCCCTGTGCAGCTTTGGCAAAACAGCATTTCAGCAGTGCATGAACACAGGAAAATACATGAGAGAGAGAGGGGGTCAAGGGAAGACATCTCTCCACTGTCCAGCTGGAAAAATCAATACACCAGAAGTGTTATTTCAATTGTACTAACTCTGAATAACCTGGAAGGGAGGGATGGAGTCCTCAATGCTGCTTTAAGGAGGCCATTAAGGAAATAAAGTTTGGTGTGTGCTCCTAAAAGCTTCCTTCCCTTGCTCTCCTCGGTGAGCCAGGATTGATGCAGAGCTCTGAGCTGGCCAGGGAGGATCTCCAAAATCCTCTGTCAGTCCCAAAAGCAGCCAGAGGTTTTTAATTTTCCCGAGGCAAGGCAGCTCCTCCCTGCCCTGGCAGAGCCAGCTGTGCTGCCCCGGGGCCATCACGTGCCCTGGCCGAGGTTCCAGGGGATTAAAATTGATGTCACCAAAAGGCTTCACCCCCCTCCTCCCTGCCAGTCACACGTGGCTACGAGGAACAGCCACGCCAGAAGGTTTCTTGGCTTCAGCTCCCCTATGGAATCACAGCAAGGTTTGGGTTGGAAGGGATCCTTAAGAGTTGTGTGAAACTCCCAGTCCTGCTCCGTCCCGTTCCTGCCTGGCTGTTCACTTTAGTTTTTATTTCATGTGTAAATTTATCTCACTGTTTAATAAGAAAGCGGACTGAGATCCAGGATATCTGGAATCACAGAATCCCAGAATGGTTTGGGATGGAAGGACCTTAAATCCCATCCCAGGGCCAGCCCCTGCCATGGGCAGGGACACCTCCCACTGTCCCCAGGCTGCTCCAGCCTGGCCTTGGCCACTGCCAGGGCTCCAGGGGCAGCCACAGCAAATCTGGACACTCTGTGCCAGGGCCTCACCCCCCAATCATAGGCAGGGATTTTTTCCAACATCCCATCTAAACCTCCCCTCTTCCCCTTTGAATCTGCTCATTTTGGAAGCCTCTGAACCTCTTTTAAGCCCCCCCTGCACCGTTCGATGCCACAAAGTTCACCCAAACCCTTCCAGAACTGAGAGTGACACCCGGGAAATGAACCAGGGGCCTCCCCCAGTCCCCCCACAATCCCGGGGGGACACTCACCAAAGTTGGAATCCTCTCCCAGCTCCTTCCCATAGCGGATCATGCACTCCCCCAGCAGCCCCTCGGACTGGGGGTACCCGGGGTTCTTCACCTGCCCACGGATCTTGGACATCGTGTTGAGCATGGTGAGCTTGGCTCTGGAAGCTGCCACACAAACACCTCAGCCTCAGCCACCTCTGAACCCCTCAGCAGGGATTTTTTTTTCCCCCCACCCCCAAACCCAAAGCCAAGAGGCTCCATTGTCTCCATGGCCCTGAAATATCCCTCGCTAGGAAAAAAAGGTTCTTTTCCAAGACACAGAGCAAAAATAGTTCCCCACGGCTCGGCCAGGGAAGGCCAAAGGAGTTTCCCCAGCCCTCCCAGAGTCCCTGGAGTGCTCTCTGGAGCAGCTGGGTGGAAGGATGCAGGGCTGACAAAGCCAGCCACCCCTTCCCAGCCCAAAAACACCACTTTTCCTGGACTTTTCCAAGAAAAAATGGTCCCCTTAGGGCCTCTCTAGGTCTGAGGCAAAGGCTGTGGCTGTTTTTTCCCTGCTCAGCAGCCTGGATTCAGGACAAGAGGGGTTCCTGGATCTCCACCTGATCCAAACCTGGAGCAAAAGGGATCTCCCTGATCTCCCTGCCCATGTTCCTGCTTCCCTGGAAAGCTGGGAAGGGGAAGTCCAGCCCCTCACCTGGGTTGGGCTGGAGGTACTCAATGGTTCTGGTCAGTACTTCTGTGACAGCCTTGCTGGTCAGGTCCACTTTCTGCAGGAGAGACGAGATCTCCCAGTGAGGATTCAGCCAATCCCACAGGAGCCACGGGGTGATTTTGGGGATTCCTCTGGTTCCCCACTCACCTTTTCCATCTCCTTGAAGTCATCGTCCAACTTGGTCCCTTCGGCCCCTCCGACCTTCTCGCTGACCAGCTGTGGAGAAAGGACAAGGGAGGAGGATCAGGCACTGACCAAATCTTTCCACCTCAGGAAGTAATTCCCTGGGAAAGAAAGGGAACAGGGATGGCCCACACAGCACCTGCAAGAGCAAGGAGGCGACAGGAACAGCCCAAAGCCCCTCAAAAAGACCCCAACCAAACCCCCCCCCCAAACATCCCTGAGCAGCCAAAGCTCGGCTCAGTCAGGATGTTCCTCACCCACAGGGAGCTCCTCAGCTCCTTAAATCCCAGCCCACGGCTCCTACTCCAACGCCTGCTGGAAAGAACAAGCAGCACAAACGTCTCTCAGCTCCGTTTGGAGCCAAGGATTCAGTTTCACACACGGCAAAATCCAAGTAAACAGGGAATGAACACACTCAGCTCCCAGCAGCCAGCACAGGAACAGCCTGGGGAGAGCAGGGGGCAGAGCAGAGCCACCCTCCCTGCTGGAGCAGCTCAGGATCTGGGACAAATGGATGGAATTCCTTGTCACAGGAGATGCTGGACAAGCTGGGAAGTCAAGGCTCATTTGGGCCATTTTCGGGAAAGGCCTCAGCAGCTTCAGGCCCATGAACAGCCCCACTCCCTGACCTGCCCAAGGTTGATCAATGCCCCAAAGAACCCACCCCAAAATGTCCTTCCCTGCAGCCCAGACAGGGGAATGTTCCCTCCCCTGCCCTGTGAGGGAAGCAGCAGTGCCTGGCGATGCAGGATGTGGGAATTGGCCAAAACTGGAATCATGGAATCGTTGAGGTTGGAAAAGACCTCCCAGATCACTGAGGTCACCACTAATCCATGTCCCTCAGTGCCACATCCACACACTCTGGGGACATCCCCAGGGATGGGGACTCCACCACTGCTCTGGGCAGCTGTGCCAATGCCTGGCCACCCTTTCCATGCAGAAATTTCCCCTGATTTCCAATCTAAACCTTCCCTGCTGCAACTTGAGGCCCTTTTCCTCTTGTCCTGTTGTTTTCTGGGAGCTGAGCCCGACCCCTACCTGGCTCTGCCCTCATGTCAGGGAGTTGTGGGAAGCAATTAATGATTATTTTGCCCCAAACAGCAGCAAATTCCCCATCCAGACATCCAAAGTGGTCTGGGAAACCTGGCAGTGGCTCCCAGGGTTCCATGCCTGCCCTGGGGCATTGCCAGGATTCCTCCTGTTTGTACTGAAAACTCCAGATCTGAAGGAACAATCACGTTTGTTTACTCCAACATCAAATATTTGATTTTTATCGAGGCTTTCTTCCTCTGGAACACTCCTGCTCCCGTGGGGATACAAAATGGGGCTGGATGTTTTCTGAGGAAGAGGGGGAGGGATTCTTTTAGGGAATTATCCAGGTCCAGAAGGGAAGAGAAGGGAAGGGA
>VZTR01001717.1:69464-82033 GCA_013400775.1 Chaetops frenatus | reverse complement strand
GAACCTGAACTACTGTGCATGAACTTTGTTTCCCTTCTGAGAGTAGATGCCATACCAGAATTGATTTGGGGTATAGAAAAAAATACAAAAAAATTCCTCTGGTTTTGGTTAAAAAGTTTTAAATTATGGTACTTAGTTATCTTTTAAAAAACAAACCATCCAAAAAAAAAAGTATTAATGAAAGAGGAAATTAAATGAACATTAGAGAAAGAGCATTTTTGCCTGTATACACATCAGGATTTGTTTTTCTGGCAGGTCAAAAAAGGAAAAATAGAAACCTCCACTTAAATGTCAAAGATAACAATTTATATTCATGATGAAATTTTATTTTCAATAAAATTGAAAGAAAAAGTAGATATAAATGTGTCTGAAATTTTCANTCAAAGTCCAGTAAAATAATTTTTTTTATAGAATTGGAGATAATTTCAGTTCAAAAGGTCCAGTAAGATCATCAAGTACAATCATGACTATAATGTTGTCACTGCCAAGTCCACCAATTTTTATTGCCTTCAGTGTTAATATAATTGTATTAAATAATATGCAAAACATATGTTATTCTTCATATGATGGTTCTTAAATTCATGACTGAATGTGCTCCTATATNAACAGAAAACATAGGATACATATATTTGAATGTAGTGTTGGTTGATGTTGGTGAAGAAGGATAAGTTTTTGATGTAGCAGAACAAAACAATTTATATTTGGATATTGCTCAAGCAAATTTGGGACATGAATGATGTGACAACTGCTTTTGGCAAATGAGGCTCTGGTCTCTTCTGCCCTTCAATTCCATTTTGAATGCAAACTAGAAAGTCAAGTAAAGTCTTTATTAATGTCTAATTAAAATATTTTAAAAATACTANATAGCTAATAATCAAAGGTCAGGAAACTTGATGTAACAGAGAGCTCATACAAGGCTGTTTATGTGTCATGGGAATTGTGCTGATGTGATGTGGTGTGCTATCAAAGCATTAATCATTTTGGAGAACCTGAACTACTGTGCATGAACTTTGTTTCCCTTCTGAGAGTAGATGCCATACCAGAATTGATTTGGGGTATAGAAAAAAATACAAAAAAATTCCTNAGTCAAAATTCTTATAGAAATGACTGTCAAAGATTTGTTACTGGCTTTATTTCTGTGTTGTTTAATTTTGATATTGGAAGTTTTACAATCAAAGCAGATAAACCCAAGTAAAGAGTAAAACCCAAAAGACTCAAGATAAGAAGTTAGAGAATTTTTTTTCTACATGACTGTAAAGAAATATAAAAAAATAGGAGTCCAAGATAATTGGCTGGCTTGCTTGCATAGAGATGGGGCAGAGAACTAGACTGTAATATATAAAGAATTAAATTATTTGATGGCAAAATTACAGACTGGCCTGAAAGTAAAATTTTCAATATTCTAAATTATGAACTGAGTGTTAGGTTAAGACAAACTAGAAACCCACTTCGATGTTCTGATCAGACATTGTGAATTCTAGACCAGAAAATAATGACAAAGTTAGAAATAATTGGAGGTGATGAATCTATCCAACTGTATCAATTGTTTGTGTTTTAACAATTACTTTAACATGTTTTACACAGAGGAATCAAAAGAAAACAAAAAAGCTTTTTCAGTTCCAGGGCAGAAAACTTAAAAAACCTGAAAACAGGCACAACTACATGGGAATAAATCCTGCACCACTTTATTATGTTGATTAATGCTGGAATCATTTATATTCACCATTATAATCAAGCAAAGATGAAATCTCAGTGAGTCAAAAACCAGAAGTTAGGCAGGTATTAAAGAATAAAACTTTTTTGGTTTTTTTAAAATATTTTGTTCTTCTACCAGACTGTCTGAAAAATCTTAGTTTAACATTGACTCATGAATGGCAAAAGCAATTTGGAGCTGATTTTCAAGTAATGTTTCAGTGGATATGCCACTTCCCCCACATAGCGAGACTTACTACCTGTTCAAAGACTGAGAAGAGGGAAAAGGAGTTGGGGTTTCCATAGTAACCTTTAGTAGTTCAAAGTAAAATTGCATAAAATGAAATAATTTTCACTCAGCAACTAAAGACAGCTCAGCTGATGAAGATGCCAAGTTCTAAATGACTACTGGTGAGTAGCAGGTTTTTTTTCCTACCTTTAGTATTACTATGCCTTTTACAGCAAAAAAAGAGAAAAATATAACAAAACGAAAGACAAAATCTATGCTTCTGTTATGTTTAACAATTCTGAAAACTAATTTTTAATTCAGAAACAATGTGACTTAGAATACATGGTAACCATGGTAACCCAGGAGTTCCTAAAGATCACTCTGTTCATTTATCAGGAATATGAGCAGATTGTTTGTCTCCCGGTAGACTGCAAAATGTCCTGTTACTATATGGCTTGAAAACAAACTCAAAATGGCTAATAGAGCTTTCATTTCTCTTGCACTGCAGTAAAGAAATATAGATCTTTATTCACACCAGATAACAGTAGTATAAAATAAATTGAAAAATCTTTTAATTAATTGATTCCGAAGACCCTCCTAAAAGAAGCTGACACATTCAGCAAAAATACCTTCTCAGAATTAATAGAAGAAAGCAAATCCTTGAAGAGAAACATTCTTTTTGAGACATTTTTCTTTCCCTTTTACCAAATGACTGAAACTAGACAATACTGTTGACCCCTAAGGGGATTTATCAGTTATTTACTATGAGTGAAAAATTTATCAAGACATTTATTAAGCTATTTCTTTATAGATATAATCAGATACAAGGAAACATATTTTAAGTATGTGGTGGAGGACGGGTTTTCTGCTTTGGTCTCTTTGGGTTATTTTACTGAATATATGTTTATTGAAAATGAAATGAAGAATTCTGTGTATCTTACATTTCATGCTCCTATTATTAAAATATCCTTGTGCAATTTACTGTGCTGTCAAAAAGATAGAGCTCTTCAGTCACTGGAAACCTAGGAGAACATGTACCTAGTGCCCGATTGCTAATCCCCTTTGGGCTACTCAGTAAATAATTTGAAACAAAAAAACAATACCAAAAAGATAAAGAATCACAGGTAATAGATGAGTTTGGTATTGTTAGGCTGATTCTGCTGTAGCCTCTACTGGGATAGGAACTGGTGCAACCTGTTTCTGAGGAAAATACTGAGTTCCTTGTTCTATGATCTGGATGAAGAGATGTACACTAGGACTATGGAAGCAAGTGCATGTTTTATAACTTCCAGAGCAGTATGGTTGGGATTTCTATGAAACCTGATAGTAAAAGAAATAAGAGATTTCCAGTGCATTTTGTTTCTGGTATGATATTGAAAGTAAATTTTAGTCATTATACTTGAAGTAGAAATTTCTTTTTTTAGACATCCCTGCTTAGATAGAAATGGGTTTTGACTGATGATTGGGCAGTATTACTAAGCTCTATGTTAGGATGTGTCTTCAGACAGATATGGTCTCAACCTTTCCTAACTAAATTGTCACCAGAGTGGAAGTCAAGGCATTATATTAATCTGATGTTCTGTCAAAGCTAGCAGAATGGTGCTCCAAACTTCTCCAAGCTCTTATGCTCCATAGCATGGCACCGCATTGCAGTAGCAGTGTGCCCACTATGCATCACTCTGAGCTCAGTGCCTCATTCATGCAATGACTTGACATTATTGGATGGAAACTGAGGTTGAAAGCTTAAAAATAATATTTTTGAGATTTTACATAAAATTCCTGTAGAATGACTTTTGTACCAGTGGATTGTTTTAAAGTGAAAAGATGAAAGAAAGATGGCTTTGAATGATACACGTGTATTTTTCCACTGTTGTCTTCCTATACACTTTAGTTTTCTAATTGGATAGTTTACATACAGGAAGCATATCTATTCATTCACACATAAGTTGTTTTATTTTTTTGTGTGAATTTAACAGAAGGATAAAACAAAAAACAAATGACCAGCACTTCTGAAAAGAATCTTTTACTCCTCTAAGTCCTGGATCCTTGATGGTGTAAAACCATCTGTATTTTGTATTTCTATTTCCAGTTATTCTCCAATTATAATTCTCTAAGGACTAGTCTAATCTCCACTTCTGTTGAATTGTGCTACTTAAAACATATTTTTACTTTATAACATTCTCAAAAATATAAAAAATCACAATATATTATAATCTATTTCAGAAAAAAAGAACAATAGATCCTTTCAAAAATATTAGAAAGAAACGTAATTTATTGAAATTAAAAACTACATCTGAAAAGAAATTCAAGTGCCACTTTGTAACAGTTTCTAATTTTCTGAAGAAAGAAAGCGTAAGTGCAGTTGAAGTTATTGGAGATAACTAATCATTTAACTTAGTCAATATTTTGTGTAAGAACTTTTACAGACATAGTATTAAAGAATATTAAGGATGTTCAGCTTAGGCAAATTCACCAGCTGAACTAAATGTATTAAAACCAATATAAAATGAGAAGTGAAATTGTATATTGCTGCAGAAGACCATTCAAGATTGAAAAGTTTATTTCCAAAATAATTTGCATGAAGGCTTTATAAAAAAAAGAAAAGTTGAAGAAAAATTACAAGCTGTCTATACAGTACATTAATATTTGTTCCTGCTACTAAATCTTCAGTGTCTCCTCTTACATGGAGGAGCTATGTATTTGAGAAGAACAACTCCTCTTACTGAGTTGCTCTTCTCAAATACAGCTCTACAAAATTTTGTCTCAGACATGGCAGTATCCAGTCCTTGATCCTTATCACTGAGCACTGATTCCCCTGTGTCCCTGTGCATTTATTATCTTAAAACTTCCCTCTCCACTCTTAAAATTAGCAGTCAACATGATTCTTTTGCTGTGGTTATTGTTCCTTTTTCCTCACAAATATGCCTGTTCCTGTTATCTTTTTGAGAAAAACATGCATTTCATTCTTTCCTTAAGCTCTTCAAGGTCTGCCTTTTCATTACTGTCTTAAATTGTTGTGATACAACTCAGATGAAAAATAAAATCACATTTCTTGCAAGAACATAGCAGTAACATAGCTAACACAGCTAGCTAAGCTTATTCCTTAATTGTAAATAGTTACAGGCAATTTGTCTTAGTGATGTTTACTTACATGGAGTTTCTAATCCAACTAATAACCACAGGAGTGGAAAAACAGTGGTAACCTGGAATCATTCCTGCAAATGATGTCTCATTCACACTGAAAACAAGATTAATCTCACCCATCTTTACATGTACGTATGTAAGATAATGAAGTTTAGTTTCCTTTAAATAAAAAAAGAGAACCAGGTTCAGAAAGGCCTAATTCAACTACTTTATTATATATTTCCTTTAGATGACCCCATGTGCTTATAACAAGTGAATAATAATTCAGATATAAACATTTATGACTTGATTCCTTTGCCTGCACTTAAACATCTAGTATTCTTTGAGATGTCTTGAACTATTCTGCATGGATGTAACAGTCTTCTTGAAAGGTCTGGCTCTCTATGCATCCCCTGTTTTGTCCTATGAAGGTGTTTCTTATGCTTTAGGAACATTCAGATGATTACAACTGATTTGAAGTTCAGGATATGAACATTTTAGTATCAGTGTGTGAGGCAGGGGCCACATTTAGTTATCCAAACATAAGCACTGAATCTTACAGCTAATAAAGTGTATGGTAACCTGTCTGGCTTCCAATTGTTGCTCCAGAGAGACATAGGTCCTCTATAAGTCCTCTGGAACAGCTTCCATCTGTCTTTGAGTCTTCTTTAATAAAACTGGAATCCTCTGTATAGTAAACTGAAAAGATCTTTAGATATGGAAGCTGCCATTATATCTAACAGAGAACTAGGATTTAATTCTGTTGCTTAAATGGAGCTGACTAGCAGTGTCTTAAATGTCCCAGGTTATCCTAGCCTATCTCCAGTTGTTACCTTGGAATAGCACATATCTCCCTTCTGTTCTGTGCAGTGCCCAACAGCCTCATGCATATCTCTGCCATGTCAGTACAACATAATTATATAATTATCTAAAATTTCAGCTTAGATCAATATGTTCAGTGTTTTCAAAGATGTTACTCAAATCAAATGAGGCTTGCAGTTACCCAGAGGTCGTCATCCATTTCCATGTGTTCCCTAAGATATCCAGGAATACTACCAAATGGAGACCTGCACTGTTTTGGCACAGCTACTGGAAGCCAGACCTTGCAGCAAGAAAAATAACTCCACATATGTGAACTTTTGGCAACTGAGAAGGTAACTTAAGGTACTCTGTATAAAGGTGCCCATAGGCTCCCTTGAGGATGCTGCCTAATTCTCCACTGAGTGTCATAGGTGCATAAATGCCTCTTTCACAGGACTACAGCTTCATTTAGAAGTCTTAATCTGGAACTGCTTTGTTATGTGACCAGATAATGTGCTGATTAGACCATAATAATGAAGTACATTTTAAGATAAGAATTATAGTTATCAGTTCTGAGATTAGACTGCCATACTGTGATCAATAAACTAAGTCATAAAAACAATATCAAAACTGCAGTCTTTAAATTGACCTTAGTAGGGACAATATTCAATCTGATTTTAAGTGTAGTAAAACCTAGAACACACACTAGAGGAATGGTATAAAGGTATTTTTTCCCTTAAACACTCATTTTTCTCTCTTTAAAAAATAAAATTTTACCACTTCTCTAACAATTTAAAAATTACATATAGTTCGCAGTTGAAGATAGTATGTCAGTTTATTAGTGTTTGAATGATTTTACAGTGACAACTGAGTGGTTATTGAGGAGGATGTACTCATTCTAATTTAATGACTCGTGATTTTGAAGGTACAGAGTAGAAGCTTTACTAGCACTTCAGGCTAAACATATATTTTGAATGTAAACTTTCCCTTTTCCTCTTTAACACTCTTATGCAACACTTGCTTCATCTTTTCTTTTTTTTTATTTTATTTAAATACAGAGAATAATTTAAAGTATGTCAATACCAACTAAGAGAACATGCTGCTCCTGCAATAAATTGAATTATAAAAGTGTTGTCTAATTCTCTGCGTTCATTATATTAATGATTCAGCAGCTTATCTCCATTATGACTCTGTAAGTTCCAGTTGTAACAGAGAAGCATGCTTTTTATTATGTGGTGTGTATACAGGCCCTTTTTTATTCTTAACGCTATAAAAGAACTGTGAGTGATTGAAGATGTGAAAAAAAAGAAAAGAAAGAATACTTGTTCTTTAGAATGCTTTCAGGATTGAATTCATGGTAAGTTATTCAGATTCTCCAGGTGTCATTAAAAAGTACTAAAATGAAAATATTATTGTGCTGTATTTACAGCATAGTGCTGTTTTTCCCATAGCTCATATACATGTCATGTGTATTCAGATGTTGACATTAAGAGTACAACTTGGTGAATCTGTTTAGATTTCACTTCCCACCTATCTGACAAGCATTCATGTCAGATAAGAATTCAAGCTGTATGAAACTTCTTTGCGCCTTCCATGAGTTCTGAAGCTAAATATAGGTACAGACATACACACAAAGCAGGAAATAATGGAAGACTGCTATTTTCTTATACAATAAGGTGCTCTCTATATAATAAAGTATGAGCAAAATGGAAGGCTTAGGTCATTTTGCAACTATATTCTTAAAAATGCAATAAAAAATATTACATGATAGCTTATTTTTAAACCCATATATGTGCCATGTACGTTAGCCTGTTGGTTTGCACAGTGTCCAAAAGCTGAAGAGAGATTAATTCAGATAGATGGGGAAAACTTAGAAACTTTTGGTTCAACTTGAAAAGTCAGTCTTGCCAACAATTGCAGCACAGGATGGCAAACCCCTGGGGACACAATCCCAGCATGGCCAGCAGAGCCATGGGGGTTGGTACAGTCTGACAAGCCAAGATATGGGTTCACGAGCATCTCAGTGTGTTCTGTAATTCCAGCAGAACCTCAGTACTGGACTTCCATCTGAACCATCCACTCAGATGGAACATTTTCCATCTGAAAGTGCTTGTTCCTTTCAAAGCAATCCTGAAGACTCATGTTATCTCTTTAGTCTTTTAATATGTGTTAATAGTGTTTACCAGCATTCTTTAGCTTGGATGTGCTGCTTCTTGACCAGCTCTTGCCAGAGTTTATCCAAAGCAAGAATGACAATAATTCTTTCTTCACCATTAGCCCCAGTCATTCTAGTTAGCATTATCACACAAACACTTCCTTGGCAATTAATTCCCTATGCTCTTTTTTCCTGTCCAGCCATAGGACTCTGTCTGACCCTGCCTTTAAGGTGCAGACCTTTCATAGCAGCAGGAGAAGTCAAGGAAATGGCTGTACAGCAGGAACATTTATGATATAAGCAACATTAAAACCATTCTCCACTCCCCCTTCAAATCAGTTTAGGATGGTAAACTAAGATGTGTACTTGGTTTCATCACCCTTCAAGATAAGGTAATTTGAATAAGGCACTGGTCACAATAACTGAGTAGTCAGGCTCAGCTCCTCTTTTTCTCTTCTGAATACTTATGTGAACATCTTCAGTATTAGTCTTTTACTACAGACATCAAAATTTTATAGAAATGAAAATTAAACAGTAGCTGCTGTTTATAAAACACATTTCAAGTGTTATGCATTTTTATTACTTTTCTACATAACTTTCTCATTACTAGATAACCACATGTTTTATATAGCATCAACAATTAATACTAAATCATTGGTGAAAATTTCAGTATCACTATTATTTTATACAGAAAAAAAAAAAAAGTCCTTCAGATTGCAAAAATACCCCCACAGAGATCAACAAATAAATCAACAAACAAAAAGATTTCAAAAGCTTCCTTAATTCTTTGTGTCAAACTCAGCATACAAATCCCAAACCCAGAATTACTGTCTTTATTGGAGAAAACTGCCTTTTCCTTTCTTTTTTTCCACCTCAGAAATACAGTATTTTTGTTGTTGTTTTTCTGTTTTGTTTTTTTACCTCTCTCTGTTGAGTAAATCAGTTTTATGACATTGTAGTCACAATAAAAAGATGTGTCAGTATTCATGTTCTTCCTGGAAAGAGTGGTTTTGTCATTATTCAAGATAAATAAAGACATTTGTGTAAAATTAATGCAACTTTCCCTGGAAAAACTGCACTTCAGAATTTAATTTTCTATTTTATTTTCCCATTATAAAAATACATCTTAGGCTGTGAATATTTTCACTGACATTCCTGTGGCTCCAGCATTTTCTTTCTATAAGCAAGGTAGCTCTGTGGCTTAAATTTAACATACTTTGTACAGTCGTGCACTTATTTTTGTATGTTTGATGCTACATTAGTAGGTAACAATGTAGTTCCTTCTACTGAAGGGGTTGGTATAAATTATCCATTCCAAGCAGGTATAGGGTTGAACTTTTCTACTAAAAGATAAAGCAAGACAAAATCCTCAAAAATTTTATTCTTCCATTGTCTGATTGAACCAGTAGTAATAGTTGCAGAGTAGAGCCTCATTATTGGGATGTATTAAGCTATGTTATAACATATCATGATCCACATTTTCAAAATAAGTAAGTTGCCCATAGCACACAGAGGGACATTATCTGAGCTCAGCATTAGAAATAAAATCTTTCAACAACTCTATGGAAAGCAAGTTGTGAAAATTGATTATTCTCAAAACTGATATCTCATGCAAAAAACTACAAGGATCTTCTTAAATTAAAGAAGTATAAATTAAAATTGTCACTAAATTTGCTTTTTTTATCATCTTTTTTGTGATATATATATGCCAAATTAAGCCTTGTATGAAAATCAGCAGCCCATTAACTGAGCTGGTTCACTTCTCTAGACACTTCTACCTTTTAAAAAAACATCCCAATTTTAACAAAAAGACCTAATTAGTTTTTGGGAAAATAAAAGTTTGTTTCAATATATGTAAATGGAGATGGGCATCTCCCCTCCCACTATAATTTGTGCACACTATGTTTTGTGTTCTCGTTACTTCTTTGGTCAATAGTTAGTTCTGTTTTTTCCTTTTCAGTGAAGCCTTGT
This sequence comes from Chaetops frenatus, assembly GCA_013400775.1. Taxonomy (NCBI): domain Eukaryota; kingdom Metazoa; phylum Chordata; class Aves; order Passeriformes; family Picathartidae; genus Chaetops; species Chaetops frenatus. The sequence goes on along the minus strand of VZTR01001717.1, from coordinate 72,062 downwards.
TCATATATGTCAAGGCTTATACACTCACATAGCATATCTAAAATGAGTATATGTGTGTGATTAGATGTGAGTTAACAAGATGTCACCAGTTTTAGAAATGTCCATTAGTCTGTGATACACTTTGGTTACATTTTTTTCATAAAGTAAAACCAAAATTTAACATCTATTTGAAGCCATCTTGCTGAGAGTAATCGTTTGCATGTGTCCTTGCTTTTTGATTATGCTGAAATTATATTAAGAAGCAATCTGCAGGCAACAGTTCTGGTCTGTTCACTTGAATGCAATTTATTTAGAACTTTCCTGCATGCTTTGTCCATCATTTAATCTGTTTCTAAGGGAATTAATCTTGAGTTTCTTAGCTTCTAAATGATTAAAGTAAACGTGGGCAAGAGTGAAAAGGGAGAAGAAAGAACCATAGGAATCTTTCTTCCCTTTTATTCTTTAGGGAAAGGTACGTTCAATGAAATGAATAAAACTATCTTTCATGTGGAAATACTGTTTTACTGGCAATGCAGAGTACTTTATTTATGAAGATGAGTAAGTTAATGCTCATTAAGATGAAATATAATGAAGTGTGGGGTATTTTTTAAGTCCTAGAATTTTATAAAGACATCTGGGATTTGAAATATGATGAAAAATACAGTACAAAACAAAATGAGAAGAAGCTTTCATTACCAGAAGAACCTAAAAAAACAAGGGAATGCTTAAAATAAGTTTATAGTTTGAGATACTAGAAGAGTATCCCCACTTCCCAAATGCAAAAGTGATATTGATCAGTAGTATAAGTAAGGCTAAGATACATTCTCTAGAAAACTGGTCTGAACGAAGGAGCAGGATATTTTTTAAAAGAAGAGGAAAACCAAAAAAAACACCAAACTGGAGACATGGAGGGAGCTACACCAGCCTTGCCTCCACTGGGCTATTGAACTCAGCAAGCCCCTAAAAAACCTGATTCACCTTTACAGTCTATTTTATAATTTCTTATCCTTTTTCTTGTAAAACTCATGATTTCTGAGAAAACTTATTGTCAGACTTGAAATGGGAATATGTAAATGTGTCTATGGTACTTTTGAATGTTGTTGTACAGACAGCCACTTCCCACAAGGAGGCCTCATATAGCAGATTTTTCTATTTATATTACAATGGATTTTTTTTGTTGTTTGTTATGAAGCTCAAATTACTCTTCTTCACATTTTGCAGCATTTATTTTTACTTCACGTTCTTTAGCCTGTTCTTCAAGGTGAATTCATGCTTTCTAGCTAGCCATCTGATTTTCTTTGATACATTAGATTTTCTTCAGCTTTATGTAAGTGTGTTGGTTTGGCACAGCCTGGTTTTTGGTAGTGGGGGGGCCACAGGGGTGGCTTCTGTGAGAAGCTGCTGGAAGCTTCCGCCATGTCCAGCAGAGCCAATGGCTGATGGCTCTGAAGATGGACATGCTGCTGACCAAAACTGGGCCAATGAGAGAGGTTGGTAACACCTCTTTGATAACATATTTAAGAAGAAAATCAAATCAAAGTGGAGCATGCAGTTTTTTCTTCCAGCCAGAGGAGAGGAGGAGGTGAGAACATGTGAGGGAAACAACACGGTTACACCAAGGTCAGTGGAGCAGGAGGGGAAGGAGGTGCTCCAGGTGCCGGAGCTGAGATTCCTCTGCAGGCCCCGGTGAGACCATGGTGAAGCTGCTGTGCCCCTGCAGCCCCTGGGGATCCATGGGGATGCAGAGATCCACCTGCAGCCCCTGGAGATCCAAGGAGGATGCAGAGATCCACCCAAAGCCCATGGGGATCCACGGGGGTTGCAGAGATCCCCCCACAGCCCCTGGGGATCCACGGGGGATGCAGAGATCCACCCATAGCCCATGGGGATCCATGGGGGATGCAGAGATCCCCCCACAGCCCATGGGGATCCATGGGGGATGCAGAGATCCACCTGCAGCCCCTGGGGGAGGTGCCCATGCCGGAGCAGGGGTGGATGCCTGGAGGAGGCTGTGATCCAGTGGGAGACCCAGTGGAGAGAGAGGGCCCTGCTGCCAGGCTGGAGCAGCCTGGCCTTGGAGGACTGCACCCCGTGGAGAGAGTGACCCACACCACAGCCGTTTTGGCAAGATTGTCTGCCTGTGGGAGGGACTGTTGCTCGTAAGCATGGACCCTCGCCAGAGAACTTAATGGAGAACTGTCTCCCATGGGAGGGATCCCATGGCCTCACAGGGGAAGGACTCCTCTCCCTGAGCAGTGGAAGAAAACCTTGAGAGCTGAACTGAACAAAACCCCCATAATCTATCTCCCTGCTCTGTTGGTGGGAAGGAGGGAGGGCACTGGGAGGGAAAAAGGTGTTTTTAAGGAGTTATTTTACTTCTCATTGTCCTACTCTTACTCTGTTAGTATTAAATTCATTTTGCAACTTTGAGCCTGTTTTGCCCTTGAAGTGTTTTCTCCAAGTCCTTATCTCAACTCATGAAACTTTTGTGAATTTTCCTCTCCTCTGCCCAGCTGTGGCAGGGGAGGGTGAGCGAGCGGCTTTCATGGGTGCCTGGCATTGGGCCAGTGTCAAACCACAACAGTCACAAATAAATTTCCTTCACACATTCTTCTCCCC
>VZTR01001717.1:53780-69432 GCA_013400775.1 Chaetops frenatus | reverse complement strand
AAAAAAAAAAAAAGAAATTATTAAACAGAATCAGTCTTGGGGCTTATCTTGCTTGAATACCTCTAATAGCCTGAGTCTGAAGCATACAGTCCATCTCAAAAACTACTTGCATAGCATAATTCTTAGTCCAATTCTAACCATCTCCCAAATAGCTGATGTGATATCCTGTGTTTTACTACACAAAATGATTTAATAAATCCAGGTCAGCAACCTTTGTATGTTCCAGTTTTCTGTAAAATTTCTTATCAAGAAAGCTGTCAAACTTAAAGTTATATACTTGCAGTAAATTCAAGTGCATTGTTAATGTTTCCTCTTTGTAGTGTAGGCGTTATGGAAGACTTGGCCATATGCTGGTTTTGAATTGGAGAACTGGATGTTGCAGCCCGGAGTGGAAGAAGTAAGTTTGATGTTAGAATAAGACCTCAATCAATTAGGGAAGTGATTTAATGAATTAAAATAGTACATGTTAAAGAAGATGCTGAAAAGGGAACACAGTTTAACGTATATGTTTAATTAAAATACTAGATAAAATTTTGGTGAAATCAAAGAAAACAGAATAACATAATTATGAACATTATTTATATAATTGTCTTTTACACAACTTGTGGCAACTGTATAGAAACAGTAACATGGGAAACTGAGCATTAGTAAAGTGTAAGGAGATGGAAACACTAAGTATGAAATGCTCATTTTGCTAAATTAATTATCCCTAATGATGAACAGCCTCCTATCCAAGAAAGTACTTCATACATCAAAAGCAAGTCAGAAGCAATCCATTGTCCTGTGAGTAACATAATGCATTAATGTATTCTGCTGGAAAACATCCCAGGGTACTCAGAAACTCTGAGTACTGAAATAAAGCATATTAATGATGAAACAAAACTGTGTGGCTGATATAGAATCTATTTTTATTTATTCTGTACAGACACACAATTATGTCCTTTGCTAAGCTGGGTATCATGACAGCTCATTAAGAAGAGAAACCGTGGCAAACAATTTTGATGAAATATTTTTATTGTCTATGAAGAAATAACAGCTTTGACAAAGAAGATGAAAAAAAAAAATAAAAAAAATCACGTGAAGCAACTTGAATGCTTCTAGCTGTGGTTAATCATCATAAAACCAGAATAATATTATTTAGGCCATGTATAAACATGATATAAAAGGAATATAGTCTTGAATGCAATGACATATTTGTGGTTTACTACTAATTTTGAATTTAATCTAATTCCTTTTCCAGTTTACTAAATGTCATTGAGATACCAGTCATTTAACAAATGTTACATGAGTTTCACTCAACATATTATAGCATGGATGTGTCTGATCAAAAGTGTTTGACTTTGATAGCCCTAGCTATTCCACTATGGGCTTTGGTTATACTAATTTAAATAAATGGAGAAAAGTTATAAAAACTACAAAATATCTTTGAAAAGCACCTTCAGGTCTAGCACACTACCAGCACTCTTTATAAGTGTTAGAAACGGATTCAATTAAAAGAGTGTGATGAATGGCATAAGTATTTATATTAAAAATTACTTTAAAAACCTAAGAATAAAAATCTCTAAACTTTGGATGGTGGATGTTTGCCATGCATTTTGCTGTCTTATAATCTGGGGGTTTTAATTCAATTGCCCACTCAGAGGCACCTCTAAACATTTGAGTTTGCTAGGTATCCTACCTCACATCCCCCTGTCCTTTCAGAAAAAAACACAAAAACAAACCCTGAATTGTCTTTATGTTCTCTTTCATATGCTCACAAGAATATCTCAAACACCCTACAGCACCCCAACTCAAACAGACTTTAGGTGTGGATAGCAGAAATGTCTTCTGAGTCCTACTTTTGGGCTAATCATTCTAGACTCCACTTAGAGTCAGCAGGAGAAATAAAGGTTTTGTAAGGCAATTAATAGAATTTTAAACTCTGATCTAAAGCCACTTTGATTTCCTTGGGTGATTACAAGTGTATCTATTGCCTGTAAAAAAAGCCTTGCTCAATTGTGGCCAAAAATGAACCTAACACCAAATATTTGGATGTCTAAGGTCAAGGAAGAAGAGTCCTGCCTCCTCCAAGACTCTACATTAACTCTGAAGGTAGAACGTACTTGCTAGGTGCTTTAAGCCTTGCAATATTGAGGAAAGTTCATTACTCTACCTTCACATAATAATGATAACAGCACAATGATGAAAGAAGAGTCTATGTATCTTCACATCTGCTCTAAGATCTTTTCTCACTTAAAGTTCATACAGCTTATGTCAGCTGTTTTCTTTCTAGTACTTTAGAAGGACTTCTTTAAGGTCAATAGCATAGAAAACCATTTTGTATTGCTAGAGGAAAACTGTAAACAATCTCAGAAGTTCCTAGGACAAACAACTAAAGAATATTCCTGAATTTAGTTAAAATTTTATGGTGTATAACTTCTCAGTGAAACACAGTCAGTAAACTGCCATAACTAATTAGCTAGACGATTTTCTTCAGGCTGTTAAAACTTGCACCAGAAACGTGTATTTCATTGAGAAATTGTGTATGTTAATATTTTACCTACATAGTGTTAGAGTGGATTTCTCCACATCCATCAAAAATGCTACGTTGAAATGCTGGTAGTTTGAATCTGCTTGCATCTGTAATATATTTGATTAGTCTCCTTACCTATGGGTCAAAAAATAAATGCAAAGATACATTTCAATGTAATTTAGTCATTATGAAGGACTTTACCATCAAAAGTTTGTAATAGTTTACTACTCTCCTATTGCTTGTAAGGCCTTAGTGTTCCATATGTAGAACCAAGGTCTGTAGTACCAAGGAATCCGGAGCTCTGAAGATACTACTGCCACATCACTACTGGCTGCTGGTGGAGCTAAGAAAATAAGAGATGTGGTGAAGGGCAGAAACCACTAAGATTTCTAAGGGTTCTAAGACCCAGTAGTAAAGGAGATGATGAAAGTGCAGCTTAGGAAGACCAGCACAAGCAACACAGAAGGGCACAGTGAACCTTGCATTGGAGAACTATAAAGTGACTCCACCAAACTGGTATCAAAAACAATCAGTGTAATCCTAGCTCCATGAATGTTTGGGTGTTATTCTGTACAATGAGACATAGAATATATTATGTTTTGTTTATGATCTAGAATGACTTAAATTTACAGCTGTCTCCTGTACACAACATGGGACTGTAACATTTTGGGCACAGAAATAGTCAACTGGGTTCAAACATTTTGCTCCTGTAAATACTGCTCCAGGACTGACCCAGCTGTGAAAGTCAACGTTCACCTAAAATTACATCAGCTTCATGCAATCTAGGCTTATGCACATATACACAGCTAAATATACACTATGAACAGACTTAAATCACACAGTATATGAAGTTTCAATATGACGAAATACCTTCAAAATCTTGTTACAGAAGGATGCACATATGACATTTCTAACATTATTAGCTATGAAATTTGCATGTTCATCTTCAACACAAGAAGTGCAAAGTTCTGCACCTTGAAGGGAGTAACCATCTGCCTGAGAACAACATAAGAATAAAATAGCTGAAAAATAATTTAGCTGAAAAGGACTTCAGTGTTACTGCAGATACCAAGATAATGGTAAGCCCAAAATGTGCCTTTCATTGCAGGTTCAGTGTATAGTGGGCTACATTAGGAGGAGGAGAACCAAGAAGTTGAGTCAAATTATTATCCAGTTGTTATTTTTATCTTGTACTGGCCCTGAGAAGATTCCATTTGAATTACTGGGCCCNAAAAAAAAAAAAAAATTGAGCAAATGAGTAGGACCCAGTAGACAACTACCATGATGTTAAGAGAACTAGAGCATGAACCTACTAAGGAGGTCAAACTGAGGGAACCGAATTCATCTAATCTGATAGAGAGGAGCCTGATGATCTGACATTATAATTATGTGGAGGGAAGTTTCAAAGAAAGCTGATTCAAATGCATCCTTGTAGTTGCAGATGGTGTAGCAGAGTTGTTTTGAGGGGGAGATTAAACATCAGGAAAAACCTTTTCAGTTGCCAGAAAGTTCATCAGTGTAAAATATTGTCCAGCAGGGATGCATTAAAAACCATGTCTCTGGATTTTTCATGCTTCAAATCTGACTGATCTGGCTTTGTCTTGATGATAATCCTGTTTTGAGAATGATAATGGACAAGGCATCTGCTAGAATCTGCTTCAAGTAAGCATTTCTGGTTTTCTCTCTTACATGGATGATAAACTGATCTTCAATTAAAAAAAATCAATTTTGTCAGCTACCCATCTAAATTGTCAATATACAAAATCCAGCTACAGACTAAGCCTTCTTGTTTGATATTTATGAATTGCACTTCAAAACAGAGGCTTGTGTTTTAGTCATCTACAACATAGCTAATAAATATGCAGGGAATGAAAACATACTAACATAAAAATATAACTAGAATGACATACTTATTTAGATTTAGAGGTAAAGATCCCAAGGCAGAACTCTAGCTTTTTGCCTTTCATCTAAATTATTACTGACTTCAAATTCAAACCTTTCCAGAAAATGGGAAACAAACAAACATTGCCAAGGCATAATAAATCCTTAAGCAAAAGCCTATTGACAAAAAAGGATGACTTGAAATTTCAGACAACTTACAACAAAGAAGGGACATTAGGCTTCTGAGAATTTCAGAGGGAACATGAAGTCATTGCACCACCTTTTTCATGGAAAATTTCATATGTAGTTCAGTCACACAACTTGAAAGACTATCTAATCTGGATCAGAAACGCCATAGGAATCCCACATCGAGGCCATCTGTGACTAACAGTGTAGGAGGGACCGTGATTTTGACCTTGTTGTACACCTGGGACAAGGATAGACTGCTACAGGCAGTGGGGAAAAATGAAGAGGTTATGTTTAAGGGCATGAAGATATTATTCTTTCTTGATGCAGGTCCAGCCTCAGTTAAAAGAAGAGAACTGAATGAGAATTAAAAGGCCTCCTTGAAAGGAAAGGTTATGGTCACAGTGCTCTGTCTTGCAAAGTGAGAGTAACTTTTAATAACTGCACACTGGCTGAGTAAAATGGCAGCAAATAAGCTTTCATACAGTCAGAAAAGAAAGCACCTAGGAAGACCCTGAAAGTAAAGACTGTGGAGAATGAATACATTGCTATTTGGGCCTACTTGCATCTCTAGTTTTACATGGTCTTCAAACGTCACATGGTCTGTTGTGAACTTTATCCAGAATGTCCTGCTAAGTCTACAGCCTCTGCAGTCTGAAACTAGAAGGTAAAGGTCATATGTTAAACATATAGAGTCTACTTTGGTATTCTTTAAAGCTAGTATTAGTATTGGAATATGGAGTGCCTTCTTGCTCTTATGTGTATATTAACAAGAAATTTAACAAAAAAATAGTATTAGAAATCTACTATATTTATAAACTTTTCTTCTCCTGCAAAAAAGCAGAAGAAATAAAGACACCTCTCACACAGTTACACCATTTTTTTTCCTCTCCAAATATCAAGCAATACTGGTTTTATGCTAATTTCAGTTTTTCATAAGATTCTTTTTATTGCCCTTACTAGCAGCTCTGAAGATTATCATGTTAGTGAGTGTTTAATACTTGTTATTTTTCCTAAATTATTAATAGTATTTATATTTTTCTAGTAGTTATAAAAATATTTGTAGTGGTTTGTAAGGAACTTACATATTGTAAATATTTTAGACATTTATTTTCTTGCTACAATTGCATATATGTTCCAAAACCTACAGGCCCCTTTTCTGATGCAAAGGCATATCAAACTCATATGTATTTTGCTACCTACTGTCCCATCAACACCTTTCAGAACTGTGGTTTTCTGAAAGTTTTTAATTCTTCCAAGTTCATATCAAAATTTTGTATTGTTTCTTTTGTTGCTTTGGGATTATTTTCCCCCAAAGGAAGCCTGTTTTTAAATTTATATATATTTATTTTTGGTTTTGTTTTAATCTCCTTAGAATAAATTTTCATGTTTCACCTTAACTTCAGAAGACCTTAGCAGTATGATTTATTTTTCTCATTCAACGATTTTTTAGTTAACACTCTTTTTGCCATCAAATATTACTTTAATTCAAATGGAAAGCTAGGTACGAGGTGTGTTAAGCTATTTAAGTACAATTATGCTGCAATTACAGAAAACCATATTTTGTCCAGAGAATAGAGGAAGAAAGAAAATAAAAGGTTTTAGATATTTTCTAACAATCCTGTTCTCTGTAGACAATAAACAACTGCATGGCAATAGAAAACCCAGGAAATTATAAAGTTCTTCTTCCTTTTTTTAAAGAAAAAGTTATAGAAGTCTGCATTAAATGCATTTGCTACGTATATTGACAGGAGTGTTCTTATTTAAGCAAGAATACCAGGAATTGTTTTCTCCTAATTTATTTTATTTCTTTTAATTGTAAGTAGAGGTGATTATTTATTTCCAACGGATGTTGAATGCATAGAAGCATAAGAAAAACCCTGAGAATACTAACAATAAGACTAAAACACAATCAGTATGAAACTATGTCTTCTTGTACTACCCTTGATTTTTAATTCTAATACATGTGATAGAAGAAACTTTGCAGAAAAGAATAACACAGTGATGTTCACTAATAAGGTAGAAGCCAGGAAAAATCCACTGAGAAATTACCACATGACAAAATGCCTCAAACTTGGAAATGATGTTGAATATTTCAAGAGAGTGTTCACATTATTGTTATCCATGGGACAATTACTTTGTTCCCTGGCTGATGGTTCAACCATATGGCCATTTCAGCTGTTTGTAATCAAGTAAATATGTCTTTTATACTAGAAATTCATCAAGCAGACCTGATTTGAGACTTATACCATTTTAGTTTGAATAAGGCAACTCTTCTTTTTCATTTCCTTTCATTATAGAGAAACGAGAACAGATTATAAACTCCCATAAAAGACAAAAATAACCTATAAAATCACCCAATATTTCTTACAATCAACTCCTGAAAATATATGGGGAGACATTTCTCTTGAAAACTGTTGCATATACAAAACATTATTAAACTGAAAATTCTGAATTCATTCCTTGAAATTAATTTCCTTAATGTAATATCATATTAATTCCAGTCATTATAACAATTTTTAGAAGGAAGAAACATTATTAGAAAGGTAAAATTTTAATTTAATTAAACAAGCATTAAATTAATTTTAAGCCCAAGAGTCAGTCTTTTCTTTCTCTATGGGGTCTTTCATTAATTTTGAATCAAACCCATTATATGAGGGTGCATTATAATAGCTCATACTTTAATATAAAAATATAATTTAAAATAATTTTCTGTTTAAATTTTCTGGTCAACGAACCTGCTTATTCGTGAGAGACTAAAGTCAAAGCTCATTTTACTTAATGGAAAATTTAAGTCTGTGACAGAACCTAGAATGAATTCCATTTACTTTGACCTTTAAGTTACACATGCTGATGAAACAACAAAGATTGCATCTTTGAAAATTAAGTTCAGAAATTCTAATTTTAACTAATTCAAGGAAAATTAAATAGAAGTGGGTATAAAGTTTTAACTCATATATTAATATAATGTACCAACATTAGCTCCTTTTTTATGTACCAATATTAGCTTCTTTTAACTATGATTAATTTTGAAATATGTCTTTGAAAGATATATATTGTAGAGGATATTTTCTTTTGTTAAAGGATATTTATCTAGGAATTGAAATATACTGCATGACTGGTAGTCTTCTAGGAGATGACATGCTGGCCAAATGTTGATTCTTTCATACTAGATATGCCTAAATTAAAAAAAATATTGTTATCGATTACTTACAGACTATGTAGAGGGCAGAAAGAATTAAGTACAGCATTAAAAACACATTTACACACTTATTAAAAATAAATAAAATTCACAGTGCTATTTAAAAATCATTGAGCTGCATAAATATGCAGTTGCTAGTTTTTTTCTGGAGCTCTTCTCTAATGAGTAGAACTTTAAATTGTCTGGTTTAATTTCAGGTGTTCCTTCAAAATTGAGCTTGTAAAGCGTGTCAGATAACCATAACCACTTACTAGTCTGACCTTTAGATACTGAGGTCTTACACAGGCTTCAAAATACGTACGTTTGAAAAGGTCTGGTCAGAAGAAAGATAAATCACATTGAAGAATTGATTAAAAACATAAATTCAACCTCCTAATTTTTTTTTTTAAACATGTCTCTCAAACGCCATGGCTAATGTAAACACAATTCCAGAGTATGATTCATCTAAAGTTTTTAGATATCAGTTCCATATTAACATAAAACACTTTTCTAGTTACAAATTTATTTTTATTGGTTATGAAGGAAATATTTACTGACTAGCGGAGACTTAGATATTTATTATGTCAAGCTAAAACTCAATTATCAGTCTGAGACTTGAACAGAATGGTTCTTGTCTAATGAGTATCCTAACAGTTGATTATTCAATGGTAACCTTTCTTTTTCATGAGCTCTTTCACCCTAGATCTGAGAAAATTCAGCTGCCATGGTCACTGTGATCAATATTATGCATATTTCAGCACATAGGTACTTACTGAAACATTCCTCATCAGTTCTAACAGACTCCATTACCAACTGCTGCATGAAGAATGGAAGTTCAGTTCACTCAGCTAATCCTCTCCACCTGTACACTCTGTCAACTTTTCATTTATGAATTAATTCAAACTCTCTTGGGGTTAGAGAAGAACTCAAGACACATACCTAATACAGAGCGTGTTTTTGTACAAAAGCACAAAGCCATAGGTGTTTCCTCTTTCTTCTGTGTACTACTAGACAGATTTCTATTTTTTCTTCACCTCTGAAAAGATTAAATGACTAGGATTAGAAATAATGGATCAATAATTCAATTAGGAATAGGAAATTGTTTTTCTTCATTCTGACTTTACCTTTTTGAAACAGTTGTTGTTATACCACTCACGGTGCAGCAGGATAGTTTAGTACCGTTGCATGGTGTTCTAAGACAGTAAGTACAGGTAAGTCGCTGTAGTCTGTTGCGGGTTTTAGGGGATTTTTTTAATTTTGATTTTTTTGGGGGGTTTTTTCTCCATTATTTAATCGATTAAATGAGAATTAGGAATGAGCTGTAACTTTTTGTGGGTGCTTGTAACTCTATGCTAATTTTCTACACATCCCCTCCTCCTTCTCCTCCCATGAATAACTTCTACACCTGTGCAATTCCTGCCAAGTTTCACAAGAGTCTCTCAAGCAGCCGAGGCAAACCAAGTTAGTTCCTGAATACTGCAGGAAGTATGTAAGTGAAATTTATATAAAGCCTAGTTTTAGTTCAGGTGTTCACAGAATGATAAGTTTTAAGATTAAACTTCAAAAGCTCTTCTAATACTTATTTGCTCATTTTATAATGATAGAAAGGAGTTTTAAATTTTTTTGTCTTTTTAATTTTGTTTACCAAAGAGAGCTGATTAGAAGAAGTAGTATTTCTCTACAATGCCTAATAATCAACTGTGTTCTTATCAATTTACAAAGAAAAGGAATGAGTTTTTCTTTAATATGTTCCATTAAAGCTAGCTTTTATAAAGTTTGCCTTTGCCTTTTTTCTTTCCTGCTCTCTACTACTGTGATGTTTTTTACTAATTCCAAACATACTTGGAGATAGGAGTTTTACATAGACCCACAGGTCCCTGAAATTTTGTGACTTGTACAAAAGAAGAGCACAAATTATTGTCTCATAAATAAAAAATGCTACAGATACAAGGAATTGTCCTTTATAGTTTGACAGGACCAAAGAGTGCAGAAGACACTATAGCTGACACTATAAGCAAAACCCTGGATAAGGGAAAGTAGACCGAGCACATGCTGTTCTTACTTCTCTTCTGTACAGGAAGATTGTGCCTGGGAGACAGGCTTGTATAGCCCAACACTCAATCAACGATTTAATTGTATTTTTAAGTCAGCTATTTCAAATTCTGTCATTTGACTATTCTCAGATAATAAAATATATCATTATAAGAGTCATTTAAATCATATTCTGAAGCAATTACTGAAACTTTTGGATAAAGTGGATTGTTATGGTCCTTAAGAAGTCTGCAGATTTGAATGGGTTGGAGTCCTCTTCTTTCATGGAACTATATAAACTTCACTGGACTTTTCTTTCTTCCAGAGAAATGGACTTTTTTTGTGAGCTAAGAAAGATTAAAGGATAAATTCCATTTTAGGTAATGATATTTTCAAGTTAAGGATCATATGAATGCATCTAAATTCTGTGACAAAATCTGAATGCATAAGATTTTCTCATTGAAATAACAAAACATATGTATTGTAAGACTATTGCAAGTGAATGCTGTACTCACTATATTCAGAAGTTACAGGATCAAGTTGAAATACTTCATTTTGCCACTTTTTATTCTAAGCAATTTTTTATCCCCCAAATATAAAACACTCATTTGTAGTTCATCAGCTAAGCACTGTTGATATATGCATGTGTTTCTTGAATGTACATTTTTGTCTCCATCATCTTTCAATGTATAGAAGATCAAAGTAATACATTTTTCTAGACGTCAGTATATAGTAACTTTATTTTAAACATAATAGCTATTTTCCCAAAGTTGGCAACTTTTTTTCAAATATCAGGTTAATGGAAAGATGTAGAAAAACTTTGAAATAAATCTAAAGTTATATATTCCTTATACCTTGGAGTAAAAATATTTTGAAGATGCAGTTTTAGAGAGATGTTGAGGAGGAACTCCTTGTGTTTTAGTTTGTGGCCGTTATTCTTTGTCCTGTTGCTGGGAGCCACTGAAAATAATGTGGCACCCTCCTTGTGACACCTCCTTTTAGGAATTTATGTGTTCTTAGTCTTCTCTTCTCTAGACTAAACAGACCCATCTTCCTCAGTCTCTCCTCATAAGAGAGATGCTCCAGATCCATTATCATCTTTGTGGCCTCCCCTGACTGCCTCCTGGTCTTTCTTGAGCTATGGAGATGAGAACTGAACACAGTGCTTGGGATGTGGACTCACCAGGGCTGAGCAGAAGGGCAGGATCTCCTCCCCTGACCTAATGGCCACCCTCTTCCCAACGAACCCCAGGATACCATTGACCCTTCTGGCCACAAGGGCACACTGCCAGCTCATAGTCACTTGCCATTCACCAGGACTTCCAAACCTAACAAAAGCCATTTTATAATTCCACTAGGTAATTAGTTTTATTCCCTGATTTGCCATGTTGATGTGAAATCCAGGACAGTGAAGTTACAGAGGTAAGCAAGCTAAATTTCTGTCACTTTTTATCTCAATTTATATAAATAGAACACATGTCACAGCTAAATATTTTTTTCTTCACTTGATTAAACATGTCCACTAGATAAAACACATACAACATCTAAACTGTCTCACATGTTCAGTAATGGAGTTCCAACAGGCCACTGGAAATGGGGAAATCGACCACAACTTGTTTCATAAAATCAGTTCATAACCCAAATGTTCTGAAGACTAACCTCTATAAATCTGGTATCTTATTACTGTCTCATTGGTTTTGCTTTTTGCAGTGAGGATTTTATCAGATACACATGGACCTTTGATCTGCCATGCATAGATCAAACACTTCATTCATCATGCAAAAAATACTTCTTTCTTTGACTTGTTCCTTCATGTCATGAAAAAGCTAAACCAAAATCATCACTGGGGTATAAGTATATATCTTTGGTTTTCAAATGAGTAGTTAAATTGTGAGGACTGCTTGCATACTTTTTTTTTTCTTTTTCCTGAAGAGTATATGTATTTTAAATCTTTTATTGTAAACCACATATAAAATATCATTATTCTCTGTACACAAAATAATTATATAATTTTAAAATTTAATTTATTGTGATAATTATTTATATTAATTCATAACTTTGACTGGTAATTATTTTTATTAAATAAACTTAACTTTCAATTAAATTGTAGTGCCCTATATTGACACATGTTGTGTTTCATAGTGTGCCTTAGAAAGCCTCATAACAGAACTGATGGTTTAAAATCACTTAAATGTGTTGATTACCATGGAAAATCTGACTGTACCAAAAGCTATCCCACACAGTTTCTGCTGCAGAACTGACCAAATTCTGTACTGATAATGCATGTAAGTAATGAGCATAAATTGTTTCTGAAGATTCATAGATGGTCAAAGAGCACAGATGTTTGTTAACAAATAGTTATGGTGGTTCAAAGATGTTATGCGGTCCTGTTAAGATCTTAACTATAGATGTTGCAGATGCTTGGTCACGCAAGACCATGGGTCAGCTAGATATAGAGATTCATTTGAATCAGCTTTATAAATCTCATCTGATCTTGCTTAAAAAGCCTTCCACAGAGACCTTTGCAAGGAAGAATCCTGTAACTCTGGAAAGCCAAAGAATGCTGTCTGAAATTCAGGAGCTGAATTTCCTCTTAGTGACCCTGTATGTTTTGTCATCTCTGCGGTCTATATTTCTTTTTATTATTGCATCCTCTTTTCCAAAAAGGTTCCTTAGCTGTACAGTCTCAGTCAAGTTTTCTCAAATAGGAGAGAAATTCCCACTCCTCACCTCTCCTACAAGAAGATTTCACCAGAAAACAACTAGACCCTGCATCAACTTTGTCCAGCTCTGGCTCATTAAGAAAACAGCTGTATGTTTCTATAATTGCAGGTGTCTCTCTGCACCTGTATATCTATGTATGTGTTTATATAGATTTATAAAATGCATATTTCCATATATATATATGGCAGGAGGGATTGGAAATTGATGATCTTTAGGGTCCCTCACTACCCAGACCATCCTATGATTCTATATCTAAACCAAATATTATTTTCAGTAATCAAGTTATTCCAGGTTCCACTATTTTAGTGTGTTGTAACATCTCTAAAAGTTGATGTATGAGTCACCACAGGCCAGCAGCCTAGACAGCCACAAACACACAGCTAAAACATGGACTAAACATATTTCCATTGCCTTGCTTACAAAGAGTATCTGTTTCCTAGCTTGCAGGGAAATCCCTGGAGGAACACATGGGCAGTGGTACACAACCAGAGACCCAGGCACTGTTAAACTTGTTCTGTGCTGGAGGATCATTGTCCTCCTGTTTACACAGGTTTAGCAAGGGTTATTTCAAGATGCAAGGTCCTTTGAGTGTTTTACAGTCTTCCTTACCTGTGTTCTGCTTTTAACTCATTCCTCCCAACAGCTGATTTGTTTTCAGTGAGGCAATAGAAATCTCACAAGGTATATATCCATACTTCTGAAGAAAAGATAGACAAAGGAAAAGTTTGAACACTGTTAGAGCATTATGCATTTCCTATCTCTATACTTCCCATCTTGGTTTTGAGCCAATCCAACTGCATCTCTAGTATAAGTATGCCACTCAGGCTAACCCAAAATAATGGGAAATAAACTGAATATGTACCACCTTAGATTTCAGAGTCAGGAACACGTCCATGGTTTGTTTTATTTTTTTATTTATTTATCATAATAGACAAAGGCAAGCTGTCTGGCTCCCCCTTGACTTCAGGAGCATGTCAGACTACATATATTTTTGGCACAAGAGTCAACTATTCAGCAACTGCCAAATCAGCTATGACTCTGCAATAGGTCTCATGAGATATGAAAAAGATTTAAGTAGGCAAGGAAACAGATGCTCTTTATACAGGTGAGAAACTATGTTATTTTCTCCATGAGTCCAAAATTTCACAGTGTTATGGTTTCAGCACAGAAGTTTAGACTCTGATACATACACATTTAAACATACACCAATTTGCATTTATCTTGCCTTCAGAACAAGCTTTCTTCTCACAGTTTACTGTGAACTCGTAGTACAAGTATTCACACACCAAAACAATTATGTGGAGAAGTTTCAGTTTTGATCAGCAAATGGTATTAAAATGGGGTTTTTTTGTGACGGTGGGATATTTTTAGTTAATGTCTAGTTTAATTTGTTTGTTTTCCATCTTCTATACTGGTCTTTTATTTGGACTGGTTTACAGTCAAATTACACATTAACTTCCCCAAATACTAGCATTTCAGCTTTCTCTGCACAGTTTTTGCCCCTCTGATTTAGTTAGTGGTATGTATACTCTATTTTTGTCAGCATTTTCTCCTTAATTATGACTTCTTAGATCAAACACAGACATCTGTGCTGTCTTAAGCATTATATGAAGAATTATTTCTGGCATAGACTCCCTTATGCATAACTGAAAACTAAGAGCTATTACACTAGTAGTGTTCCATACTAGAATAATTTTGATCAACTCTCACTGCAGTTATAAACTTTGCAAATGTTGGAGATAAAATGGATATTATAAAAAGATTCGAGAGACAACAGCTGTGGACAAGCTGTACAGCTGGCACATTTCAACTCATCATAGCTGTAGAATGCAACAGACAAGTGTAGTTTGTTCCCAGCTCTTGACTGATTTCCTTAAATATACAAATACTCAATGCAAGTAAGATTTCTGTCTTTTGGATGAAAGAAAGGAGAAGAGAAGAGAAGAGAAGAGAAGAGAAGAGAAGAGAAGAGAAGAGAAGAGAAGAGAAGAGAAGAGAAGAGAAGAGAAGAGAAGAGAAGAGAAGAGAATAGAAGAGAAGAGAAGAGAAGAGAAGAGAAGAGAAGAGAAGAGAAGAGAAGAGAAGAGAAGAGAAGAGAAGAGAAGAGAAGAGAAGAGAAGAGAAGAGAAGAGAAGAGAGAAGAGTCAGGGAGGAAGGATCTGTCTTTATATAAAGACAGAAAAAGTAAGACATTATATAAAGATTTTTTTCAGTCCTTTAATGGTTTACCTCAGAAACATTGATTCATTTTGGAGAAGAGTGGGAATATCTGCTGCTCTATCACAAAAAAAGTGCAACATTTGGCTCAAAGACATTTTCAGCCATGCACGTTAGTAATGTAAATGCCCTATTCTCAGCTAGAGATAGAAAAATTTTAAATCTTTAAGGTTTTAATACCAAAAACTTCTGCAAAGATGTTCACCTAGCACATTTAAAGCAAAGTGGTTCTCTTGAAAAAAGTAATCTAAGAATTTAAGCAATGGTTAACTCAGCAAAGTTAAGTAGTAAATTTAAGTGATTTTTTTTACAGGTTTTACTTTAGCTATATTAATTTAAGATTTGCAGAAACATTTTGGGGAGAAAACATCATTAATATTAGCAGAAAGCATTCTGTACATAAAACAAACTTGATTACACAAAGGCATGCTACCTAAGAGGAAGATATACACTTCAACACTAGATTACACATATGTGCGATTCAGTTTCTGAGGGTGGATGTTTATCAGGGTGTCTAAAATTCCAACTGTAGTTTATGAAATCTAGAAGCCTATTCAGCTTACTCTAAAAATACTCCTATGTTTGGTCAGCTGAAAATTTTCCCAAGCTTCATGGATTGTACAGACAAAAATCTTCACTGACTATAGTGGGATTTAGAAATCTATCACACCCCAACATAACTTAGGTGGAAGATAGTAGCTTAAACATCAACACACAATATCCTTGTCTATATATTAAACAGATGTGGATTTGATGAGTGTAATATTTGATGGATGAAAAATTGGCTAGGCAGTAATATCCAATGAGTTGTAGTCAATGACTTAGGGTCCAAAAGGAGAATGCTAATAAGTGGTGCGTCAAATCTCTGTATGACAACCAGTATTGCTCAGTATCTGTTGTGGTTTAAAGGACAACAACCT
>VZTR01001717.1:33655-52836 GCA_013400775.1 Chaetops frenatus | reverse complement strand
GATTTTCTAAGTTTGTTTCTCTGTGTTGTTGAGAAAGATGGTGGTAAAGGAAGATAAATGAGGTGGGAGAAAGGAACCATCTTGGGTGGGGGTGGGGAGGAAGAAGAAACCACCTGGGGGTTGATTTTTATTTTGTTGGTTTTCTGTTAATAAACTATTTTTATCTTTGAAGTTTAGGCCTGCTTTGCATTTCTCTTAATCCTTATTCTCATGAAACCACTACACTGCACTCTCGCCCGGTGTGAGCAGGTGAGCAGGTGAATGTGAAACCACTACATTAAATGGTGTTTCCGCCCGGTTTTGAACAAACCCGTGACAGTATCTTTGTTGATGACATAGGGAGTGGGATTGAGTGCATCCTTGGCAAGTTTGCAGAGGACATCAAGCTGAGTGACACAGCTGATTCTCTTAGGGACAGGATGCTCTCCTGAGGGACTTTGACAGGCTTGAGGACGCAGCCCATGTGAAACTTGTGATGGCAAGCAATCTGTACTCACAGCCCAGAAAGACAGATGTATTATGGGATGCATAAAAAGTGTGGCCAGCAGGTCAAGTGAACTCATATTCCCCTTCTGCTCCTCCTTTGTAAGATCCCTGCCTGGAGTACTGCCTTCAGGTCTGAAGCTCTGTGTTCAGGTCTGGAGCACAAGGACATACACCCATTAAAGCAAGTCCAGAGGTGGGCCACAACAATTATTAGATGCATGGAGAACCTCTCCTGTGAGAAAAGGCTGGGAGAGTTGGGACTGTTCAGCCTGCAGAAGAGATAGTTCTGGGAAGAGCTGGTTGTGATGTTTGATTATATAGTGTGGACTTATAGAAAAGATGAAAAGAGACTTTTTGCCAGGGTCTGCATTGACAGGACAAGGGACAGTGGATTTCAACTGAGTGATGGTAGATTTAGATTGGGATAAGGAAAAATTTTTTTACATTGAGAGTGATGAAAATCTGGAACAAGTTTCTCAGAGAAGCTGTGGATGCCCCATCATTGAAAGAGTTCAAGATCAAGTTGGACAGGGCTTTGAACCACCTGATCTAGTGAAAATGTCCCTGGCAGGGTAGTTGGAACTGCATAACCTTTAAAGATGTGAGAGACTAAAATGTTATGGTTAATGGCTTAAACATTGTTATGAAGAACATTTTGCTCATTATCCCAAAACTGTATAAAGAAGCTGCAACCGCCTAAAGCTCACCCCTCCCTGAATATGCTGCCTGAATTGGAGCTCCAGACTGTGAGTTAAACTGCCTAAGGGAATTTGAGATAAGACAAAGCTGACACTATTGTCCATATATCTCAGGTCTAGGCAGAAATAAACAAGGCTGAGGGAGAAAAATTTATCCACAAGAAAATCAAACTCAGCAGCTGTCCTGAAAATTGTCTCTGGCTTGGGACAAGGGATCAGAGGGATCGTCTCTGGCTTGGTGTTGCAGGACATTTTTTATATTTCTTAAATTTTGTAATGGTTTCCCTCATTTATAATGGTTTATCCCTTACCCCTTTATTGCTCCCTGGTTGGTATTCCCCGGGTTCTCCCCTCCTAGTTTCCCAAAACATCTNATAAACACCTTGCTGGAACTCGATCTCTGGAGCCCCCTCGCATCCTTTGCCTCTCCCTCACCTCCTGGATTTACCATCACAGCTGAGCTGGCTTTTGCAGCACCCAGGACCTTGGATAAGCTGCGCCCCTCACCCGGTGAGGAGCAAGCCCCCTCGTGCATCGAGCTGAGGCTTCGGGCAGCATCTGGCAAGCTCGCATCAGCTTGGTTCAGAGGGAGGCCGTAGCCCACAAGCCCATCTGCTGAGGCCAAGTTTGCACAGGTTCCCCAACAACCAAGGCGGGAGGAGGAGAGTTTTAAGGCTGTGGCATAACCACTGGCCAGAGGGACTGAACACCCATCCTCCCTTACACAGACTGGCTCGGTTGTGACAACCCTCACCCCAGAGAGGCCATCACCCATGGGACATTCATGTGAGGGGCAGCTGAGGATGTGTTCTAATCCATCAAAGACCCCAGAAGTACCCCCAGACTCGTTCCTCAGGCCTTGAATCACTGCACATGATGCAAAGAGAAGCAACAGATCCAGTCTGTTGCAAGAGGCAGTGTCAAGCCTGCCCCTCCTCCTCCCTTAGGGGAGGTACCTGGTGCTTCCCACCTGGATGTTATATGGTACAGACTATCTCTTTGATTTGTTTGAGTCATCTGCATCGTTATGCCCCTTCCCTGGCTATTCTGCACCTCTTAATCTGTTCATTGGGTGGTCAGGATGAGCAACAAAGTAGGTCTTGATGCCATACCCACTCTTCAGCAAAAGCTAGAAAATTTTTGAGTTACCAGTATTATTTTGGATAAAAAACATAAAACTCAGAAACATATGAGATGTTATGAAGAAAATTAATTCTATCATAGACAGACCCAGTACATTATTTTACAATTACTTTTGCAATTTTGCTATCTGGCATACAATACTTATTGCAAAACACAAAATCAATAATTCTTCTAGTACTTCTACTGTTCTATATTTCTGTATTTCTTTCTTACTTTTTTATTTTTTCCCCATTAATTGTGCTTTACAATTTTGCATCATAAAAGGCAAAATACAAACTTAGAGTGGAAATTGTCTGTGGTTAATCTGCAGCCTTATTGTTCGTTTTGTTGACAGCTGGGGGCTGGAGTTTTTTTAAAAATTCAGTAAGCTAATTTTTTATCTTTTGAACCTATAAAATTGGACATAGAATGATGTATTTTCATTATGAGTATTGGACCACTATAATATGGTATTGAATCAAATTCACATGTTAAGACCAGAAAACAGGAAATTACTAGCAGATTCAGAAAATTATAACCATGTAACTTGATTTTTATTATGCACTGTTATTTCAAAAAGAATGATTTCTTCGTTGTACAACTTCTGGCAAAGAACAAAATAGTGCCACAGAAGTATTTCTAAAGAGCCAATATTTTAAACTGTTAAAAACCAATTTAAAAATGTTTTAAAAATGTTTAAAACCAGTTTAAAACCAAACCAAATAAGCAAAAAACCAGTTTGCAAACAAACAACAAAAAAAAAATGACAATTTCATAACAGCACTGAAATGTGTGGGGGCAACAGATTACTGAGAGCCAAGAACTTTCATAGGGAAAATAAAGGGCTAAGGAAGCCCCCACATATGTCAAATTTTACTAGAATGACAGCAATATGGGTAGAATGACAGCAATATGTGTAATGCTCAGGAAGAATCTGAAGTTTTAGAATATGAGATAAAATTATGCATTAGCATGCACATGAATCTTGAGGGGGTTCTTACTGCAAATCTTGGTATTGAAATGCCAAACAAAAAAATATCAAAGAGTCTACAAGTTTTATATGAAGTTGAAAGAGTTAAAACCCAAGAGCAATCATGTAGATTTATCCCCCTTCTCTCTCAGAAAGCAATGATATTATAATTCTATATGAACTACATGTAGCCAGAAAATATAGTAGTAAATATGTTGTATTTTAACTTCATGAAAAGCATTGATGTTTTCATTATTCGGAAACAAATAAAATTGACTACCACCATTTTAAATTACTGTCTAGGAAACAGTTGTAGTGAAAAGGCTCAATACATAACAGAAGTTTCTAAATATTGATTCAGTGAAATACTTTGCATACACACACAAATACACACACACATACAGAAAAACCTTGTGACTTAAGATGTTTAAAAAGTAAAGCAACTGAGGGCAGATACAGATATATTTTAGAAAGAGAGAATTTGAACATCATAAAAAGAAAACAGTAAGAATTTGTATATATAAAAGAATAAAGGACAGTAAGGACTAAAGCCTCTCTGTTATGACCTAGTAAATGAATGAATAAATTTGGCCAAATATGAATGAGTTTTCTCTAAGCAGATAGGAAATCTCACAATGGATCTACATACAAAAACTGACAGACTAACATGCAAAAACCAGAGAAACATAAGACCTTCACTACTGTGGAAAGCACTTAAGTGCTGAATTTATGACTTTTCTGAGGGTTATGGCTGATACCAATAAAAATGTGATAAGATTAATGCTAACTCCCAAGTTAAAGTAGGGAAAGCATCTATTAAAGAGCAAATGACTGCATTACATGTGTGCAGATTCACAGGGTCTGTTGAAATATACCTTCAATAATTTTTGAAGTGTTTTTTTATGTCTGAAATGTTAGTAGTTATTCGTAAACTCTATCAAAATAATAACATTTCTTTGCTTTGATAGCCAGCCAATGTTATCTATATTGGTTTTCTTAAATCCTTTGAGGCATTCACTAGTCTTATAGTAATTTTCAGAATTAAGCTTTTCTGAGTTAATGACAATTATAATTAATACAGTGTTTGAAAACCATTCATTAGACTTGAAATTAACTAAGATAGCTCTCCCTCTCCCCAATGTATATGCATTTTAAAAATGAAAATTTTGATGACATTTTTCATTTCAGAAATAGAAAATTATGTTTTTAAACTTTCATTAAGATATCATTTTTGATTTAAATATTGAATAGAAGTACTTTTTATACTCTAAAAAAATTTTGCATAGAATACAGTTCTAATGCTCTGAAGCACTGATATTCTAATCTCACTCAAAAGAGACAGGAAAAATAATTTCTGCTTGAACAGAACCATTTTTTTTTAAAAAGGCACAGTTGCTGTGGCTGCAGGGGACCCAAATAAATGCCAAGTACTGGGGAGATGTCATTTCACCAAGAACTAAACTCTTGTTTCTCTATTGAGGAGCTTTCAAAAAAAGCATCTGTTCAAAATTGTTGATTATGATATCTGTCAAACTAAAATATTAATTTTTCACTCTGTTTGAAATCTAAATTAAAAGATATATGAAAAAGAGAAAATCCATGCAGGAGAAATGCATAATCAGTTGTGAAAGCATCCTTCCAATATTTATTAGTAATATGCTCCCAAACTGGAAGATTATTCAGTGTTGTACCTCAAGGGGGTCTGTTTTATTTCCAGTGTTGTTCACTGATTTATAATTTTCTTAATGAAGAAAAGAAAAATTTTAAACACTTTGCATGGCTAGACTAAAGAATTTTCTAAGTTTTCTTAAAAAAAAAACAAAAAGAAAAAAAAATTCTTTAGAATATTGACTTCTAATATGTACTTTAACAATAAAATGTCCCAAGGACCTATAGGTATATATGTAGGGCTATACATGTCAAGAGATGCCTGAGAGAGGTGATATTGGTCTGTAAAGCCAAATAGTTACACATGGGAGATGAGGCATCCGGACTAAAGAAGATTAGATATTAATTAATTACTCCATTCACTTAGATGGAAGAGAATGAGAAACATAACATAATGTATTTTGGGAAAATTTAAGAAACAATAAAGAATTTAACTTAGAAATTAGTTACACAAACATTTATAGAGTAAAAATTCAGAAAGTAACCTGAAGGTTCCTCAAGTAGTTCAAGGCACTGAAAATTGGTCTGTTGTAAAAAAGAGAAAAGATGTTTTAGGAATACAATAATGAAAGTATTGCATTAAAGACAGGAAAGATGCTTGGCTCTTTTCTGGAAAGATGTAGTCAGTTTCTATCACTCACCCTTCAAAGATAAAAGGACACTGGAGAGTGATATCTTTATTTTTTTTATGCATGTATGCACACATATAGACATACATACTTTTGCACACAATCCTAAACACAAGTGCTCATGTTCCAAAATGAAATGGTGTAATCCAGCTTCAGTCCAAAAAATGTGTTGCTACATTGGATGTCAGTTTGATTGAGATAATTAGCCCAGTTTCTCAAGTGTATCATTATTCTGGCAGCATAGGAGGCTTAGAATCAAAGCTATGCCATTTTGAGCCAGTTTGGACAGGCAGAACACACTTGAGTCTATTTCCATGAGATATTACACATATATTTCCAGGGGTACTGGAAGTGAAGGACAGTAAATGTACTACAAATGAAGTATGAATCTGGGAAAAATGGAAGTAAAGAAAACAACCTTTTCTTTCAAAACAGTTTCATTGGATGAAGAAAAGCAAAAAGTGTAGGTCATAATGTGATTTTGTAAATGTTATTTTAAGGTTCATTTTAAGGTTCATTTTGCTAATTTGTTAAAGGGTAGTGGGAAACACACTGTTTGAATCAAGGTGCTAGTTTTCTATCTGTTATTTCCCTGAAGGCATTAAAATGTGATTCACTGACATGTCTCAGGCAGCACTTTTTAAACATTTGTTTAAAAAATCTGTGTAAAAGACATCAGCTAATCAGAATCATAGTAGCTGCTTCACTTGCAAACGCTCACCTTCAAATCCAAGGCAAAGGTCATAATTTTCTTTAGTTCTCAGAAACATTAAGTGAAAACCTTTCCGGCTTCTTGACTTTTTCCTGAAATTCAGTCACAGGTGCATTATGGTGCTCTTTTTTCTTTTCCAAGTACTGACATTCTTCTAAGGTTTCTCCTAGCTACGTTAGACAATAAGGGATGATTCGATTACCTCAAAAGACTTGTTTCTAGTCAAGCTGTTACTTCATCTGGCTCACAGTTCCCACTTCTTAATCCCAGTTCATAGCCTCCCATTGTTACTCAGGATTTATTTTCTGTATGTTTCAAGATAGCAATATGGGGCTAGTTTCAGTCACATATGTTCTAACATTATTTCAGTGAAAGAGAAATTAGTTTAGGTTTCTCAATTACCTTTTTCTTTTTTCTCCATGGGAATGCAGCACTTTTTTTGGACTTAATTTAAAAAAAAACTTGAGTAATTTCTGGGTTAAATCACAGATCAACTCAGTTCACTCAGTGTCTCAGTAGTTAGTGCATTGATTCTGTAAATGTCATAGAATTGCAGAGTTATAGAATGCACTGGGCTGGAAGGCACATTAATGTTCATCTATTTTGAATCAACTTGCCACAGGGTCACCTTCCACTAGACCAGGTTGTTCCAAGTCCCATCCAATCTGGCCTTGAACACTTTGAGGGCTGGAGCATTAAAAGTTTCTTGGGGCAACCTGTTCCAGTGCCTCATCACCCTCACTGTAAAGATTTTCTGTGCATTAGTATTCATTAACTTGAAGATCTCAGGAATATATTTCATTAATAAATTTAATATATGAGTGTGATTTTGTTCTCATTTATAGACAGATAAAATTAAAATAAATCCATTTTTTTTCTTCATGAGAATTTAAATGTCTTCTATGAATGTTTATTCAGAAGATGCTCTAGTATCTCTGGCATGAAAAATGAAGAAGGGATCAGAAAACATATATTTAACTTTTAAAGGATACTAGAGAATGTAGTAGCTCTTTAGCTCAGTGATTTTGCAAGATTGATCTATGTGAATTTTAGTTGGAACAACCACCTTTAAAATAAATTATTGGACAACATCGTAAAACTTATAAAATACACATATTTAAATTGAATTATTTTGAAATTCACTTATTTTCATTCCCTTTTGTCTTACTGTGTATGTTGCCTATTTAAGTTTCATCTATTTTCAACATGGCCACAGAAAACTGCACTTTGATCTTTTCACCTTGTCTCAAAGTGATACTTTAATCTTTTAATCAATTCCTTTAAATGGTCTGCCCATCAAAGACTGAAGTCTGGTTCGACTACAGATTTCAGCAAAGACATGTATCACGTTAGTCTCATCTGTTCAGGGTACAACAGGATATACAGAAACAGACATCCTGTTTGGGGGGCTAGACTGGGTGAAAAAGTCACTTTATATGCATATAATTTTATCTGTAGCATAACGGCTTCTTCCAAAAACTGGGTTTCCATAGGGGACTACTGTTAAGAACTAGATTTGCATCCAAAGGAAATTATGTTGTTCTACTTTCAGAGATAGTATAATAAAACTGAAGCCAATTTTCTTACACTAATGTAAAACCTGAATAAGCAAAGAGGTACCTAAGGAGATGTAGAGAAATTGCTCTTATAATCATAGAGGACTTGCAATGGAGGGGAAAAAAAAAAAGAAAAAGAAAAAAAAGCCTCAGTTTATTTAGAAAATATACTGGAAACTGGAGATTTTAATTGGCAATATGACAAGAGTTACTAAATATCAAGATGGACTCCAGCTGGTAGAGAGGCAAATTTGCATATAAAATTAGATTCCTAATACAACAGTTGTATTCTGTACTTGGAAATTGGTTCAGCATCCTAAACAGAGCAATCTGATGCTGTTTTAGATGACGAAATGTAACCCCCAGATGTTCTTTAGCTACCATTTCAGCTACTTATGTACAGTGTGACATGTATCCTATATTCATGGAGACATCTTAATCTATGTAAGGCTTCTTAAATGCTCAGTAGAAGGTAGTTTTCAGTTGTGTAAGAAAGAACATTTAGTTTTATTTGACAAGTTCTGCTGTATCTCATTAACTTTCCAGATACCGCTCCAGGAAAGTAGAAATTTCTGTTGTCAGAATTATCATCTTACAGATGTCTTCTCAAGAGCATTACACCTAATGGTATATGTCTGTTTTCTAGAAACTGAATCAAGTCATTGGACTTATGCCTAGCCAATTACATTTGAAGGCTAAATTTAGATCTAAAACCTGGTGATGAGCCCACCTCAAGCCTTAATTCATTAGCCAAATCATAGGCATCCGAGTAACTAAAGATGGATGCATGAATTTTAATCAGCTGAAATTTTCTGTGATGAATTTTACCATTGGAATCAAACCATCTAGAATACTTAACAGACAGAAGATTTTGTACCTAACACAGTTCAGATAATGTTTTCATTCTTAATTTCTCATAAAACATTTTGGTTTATTCTTTGTATTGCAAAGATGTTAAATGATAAAAAAACCACTTAAGAAAGCAAGACTTGCAGGATTTTCACTATTTAATAAGTTGGGATTTTTATCAAAATTTAGTTGTCTCTATGGATGATGTCCAGAAAGGAGGCACTTTCAAAGTAATAGGCAATTTATAATGAATCTGTCAAAAATAAGGTATTAAGGATGGAAGTGTTTTAGGCTCTTAGTTCCATCTACTTCCTAGCTCATTAGCCACTTTCTTAAGCTATAAGGTATTGTGCTTAGTGAGGTCTTCACACAATGGAAACAAAATTGAATTAGCTGACAGAGTTTATTTACTTGGAACAATTTTATACTGTGTATTAAACAAATGAAGAAAAGGGATTAAAATGCACTTTCTGGTGTTTTTCAGATCTACTTTAGTGCACAGCACTAGTAATTACTTGATTAAAATCAAATCTGACATGTTGATAATATTTTAATTAGTAATACTTCTGTGACTTGCTGGGAGGTGACATGCTAATTTTGGCTTGCAGCTTGAGAGACTGGCTGGGAAGCAGATGGAGATAGCTCGTAGAGCAGTCTCCCTCCTGCCTTCCATCTTTATAGTCTGTGGTAAAATGAAGCTTCTTTAGTAGGGCTGGAAAAGGTAGTATGAATTCTCGGTCTCAGAAAATCATGATGGAGCTTTGCCTTTCTGGTTTACCTTGGAATTTATCAGCACAACAGAAATCTATGGAACACTTATATTGCTAAGAATGTTTATAGAAACATAGAGTAGTATTATTGGGAACGGACCTTTAAAGATCATATAGTCCAACGCCCCTGCAATGAACAAGACGTCTTCAACTACCTCAGGCTGCTTGAAGGCCTGTCCAACCTGATTTTAAATGTTTCTGGGGATGGGCAATCTTCCAGCTCTCTGGGCCACCTGTTCCAATGTTTCAACACCCTCTCAAAAAAAGTTACTACATATATCTAATCTAAATCTATCTTCCTTTAGTTCAAAACCATTACCCCTTGTCCTATAGCAAAAGGCTGTGTTAAAAATTTGTTCCCTTCTTTCTTGTAAGCCCCCTTAAAATACTGAAAGGCAAAAATATGATCTCCCCAGCTTCTGTTCTCCTGGCTGAACAATCTCAACTCTCTCAGACTTTTTTCATACAAGAGGAGTTCTAGCCATCTGTTAATATTTGTGGCCCTCCTCAGAACTCATTCCAAAATGTCTATGTCTTTCCTGTACTGAGGGCCTGAGAGCTGGATGCAGTGTTCCAGGAAGGATCTCACCAGGACAGAGTAGAGGGGCAAAATCCCTTCCCTTGCCCTGCTGGCCACGCTGCTTTGGATGCAGCCCAGGACACAATTGACTTCCTGTACTACAAGAGCACATTGACACCTTGTATCCAGCTTTTCATCCACCAGCATTCCCAAATTCTTCTCCTGCAGTCCTGTTATCAATCCCTCTGTCCCTGCACCTGTCCTGATACTCGAGCTGCCCTAACCAGGTGCAGGACTTTGTACTTGGCCTTGTCAAACCTCATGACATTCCCATGAGGCACTCCTAAGACAGAAGGCTAAGAGACTTGGGATTGTTTAGCCTGGAAATGAGAAGGCTTTGGGGTGGCAACACTTCTCCTGTCCATGTTTTCAGGATCATTTAAGAGGTATGTTTATGAATGCCTTGGCTAGATGTCATAGGTTTTCTCTATCTCTGCTGAGGGATTAGGCTCATTCATCTCAGTTCAGGGGTGAGATCTTTGCAGATGAAGCTTACTTTCAGCTTGGAAACTTCAAGGACAACACAGCAGGCTCATGACTCTGTTATGAAATGCCCCTATTATGTCAAGATAACTTAAATTTTTTGTCATTTGGAAATATTTCCCACTTATTTTATGCATGTAAATTATTTCTCTTTAAATTATTTTTTTCCATTTGTTCCTCAAAGTATATTATAATCTTTCCCATCCCCTACTACCCGTCTACATTTACATTCCTATTTGTAATAAATTGTGCATACATTCATGAGCTGGCTCTTGGCTGTATTTCTGTTAGATGTAAATGGCAGAGTGGAAATATGTTTAATAGAATGAACTACTCTCTGTCCAAAAAGGACTGTTAGACAATGACAGGCATTTGAACATAAGCCAGTCTGGCTGAGAGTAACGAGGTAGGAGGGCCAAATTAAATCCAACAATTCTATGAAGCTAAGAAAGGATCTAAGATTTTAATTAACTAAGGAAAACAGTCATATTTTGTCAGACTCA
Source organism: Chaetops frenatus (assembly GCA_013400775.1). Classification (NCBI taxonomy): domain Eukaryota; kingdom Metazoa; phylum Chordata; class Aves; order Passeriformes; family Picathartidae; genus Chaetops; species Chaetops frenatus. Next base: position 41,810 of record VZTR01001717.1, on the reverse strand, counting down.
AAAAAGCTGGTAGCTCCAGAGGCAAGTATACCAAAGGAATTGAGGTAAGTCAATGATTCTAGTTAGACATTAGTTAAATTATAGTTCCACAGCAATATAAGTTTCCAGGAACATGCCTTAAATAATTGTTTTGCTGACATTAGCTTTATACCTTGAAGTTAGGTTCTGCAGAGACTTCACAGTGGCCTTGAGCATGGCCACACAGAGAAAAGAATTGCTCCTGCTCTGATGCTAGCACAGCAAATTGTAGAGGTTATCAAGACAGTACTGGTAGAAGATGTCACTCTAATAGTAGAATAACTTTTGGCTGTGGGGTTTTTCTTCTGTATTGTGTGCTGAACTCTTGAGCAACTTGAGGGAACAGGCATGATATAATCTAATAAAAGCAATTGAATAGATAGAAAATGGAGCCTGCTCTGGTTAATTTTAGTAGGAAATGTCTGAAGACAACAATGAGCCACAGACAGAAAAGAATAATTTTCCGCTATTTCAAAAGTGTTGCCGGAAAGAGAGAGTGCTACAGTGGAACTTTTTTCTGTTAGAGGTTTTATATACTAATAGAAAAGAAAACCTATAGTATATTATTTTTATAGTTGATTTACTTAGTTATGAATTCTAAAAATATACAGTCAGATAAAATCTGCAAAATGTATTCTTAAAATGATAACTATGACAACATAGTCCAAAAATAAAAATAAAATTTGAGTTAGGATATCTATTTTCACTGACATCCTTAAAAAATAGGAGCTTGTTCATAAGGCAGAGATTTATGAAAAATAGTTGCATTGCAAAAAAGAGTTCAGCATTCTTTAAACAAACTCTTTGCATTGGCTGACCTCTTAAAATTAGCCAAGTGATATTCCAGAAATAAAAATAAACCACCATGTGATATGAATATTAATATACAGTAATTTTAACTATTTACTGTATGACAGTGGAGATAGATTTATATCTTCTCAGCTTCATTGATGAAGATTTATTACAACCATCAGTAACTTATATTGAGAATGAATCAAGTTAAAATTAAAACTACTTTTAATATAAAATAAAGGGAGTAAAATCAAATATAGGGAAGGAAAGTTTCCATAAACTGTTAAATAGTAAACATTAGGGAAAATTCTCAATATTATTAATATTTGAATATAGCTGGAGATACATTGCCCATTTTGCTGTTAAGTAGAGAGACAGCTGTTGGAAACATACTAAATATTCAATAGATATATTAAACACAATTATTATATTAACATCATTAAATCGATTGTATGTTACTAATTATGTTTGATAATTGATATTTAAATATGCTTAATCTTAAATATATTTATGAATATGTGTCTGTATGCACACATAAACACATACCTATATATGTATTACATATGTATCTCTCAAATATATTAGCACACAGAAGTCAATTAGGAAATTTCTGATGGAAATAAACTTGACAGAAGGAAAAAAAAAATACTTGTGCAAGGACATAAAGAGAACAGTTCAATCTCCCAAACACTGTTAAGGCCACAGAAGGAGTTTTCCATGAGAGAAGCTTAGAAGGGAGTGACAGGATGATGCTGTTTCCAGGCCTGCCAGAGGTGAGATCTTTCTAGCACATCCTGGGTATTGCATCCAGACAAAAATTTCCACTGTGTAAAATTTTTAATGAACCAACCGCTTGCACACACATCACTGGTCAAACAAAGATGAGCCCGTGTTATGGGACAGGTGGCATCTGTGACCACCACCGACCATTGAACTGTCCCCCTCATCTCCCCATGCCTTCAAATATACCTCTTTAGATATCTGGAACTTGGACTGTGAATTAAGCCACCTGGGCAAGAATTGAGATTAGATGAAGGTGATACTATTGTCCAAATCTCAGACTAAGAGGGTAGTTAACAAACCTGGGGGAGAAGAAACAAAGAAGAACAAAACATTAAAAAAAATTAAGCAAGGACTGCTTGGATAAGAAGGACAAAAAGGCCAAGAATAATGTCAAATATTTCAGCAAAAGGAAATTTGAAGTACCTGGGAAGAAATAAGTCCATGCATGAGTACAGGAGCACTGGGAAGCAGCTGGAGAAGAGAAGAACTTGATGAACAGAAAACCCAAAATTAGCCAGAAATGGTCTATTGCAGAAAATGAGGCCAGCAACTTCTCAAGCTCTGTGAGGAAGACCATTGTCAGGAGGTTTGTGGGAGTTAACTTTTTCCTCAAACTCAGCACTGGAGAGACCACCTCTGGAGCGTTGTGTCCAGGTCTGGGCTCCTCAGTAGAAAAGAGACATGGACATAGTGGAGTAAATTTTGCAAATGTTTATGAAGATCTTTAAGGACTTCAAGTGTCAGATATGTGAGGAGAAGCAGAAAGAGCAGAGACTGTTCATCTTAGAGAAGAGAAGGCTTGGGGAAATCTTATCCATGTGTCTACATACATGATGAGGTACACCCTGCTGGGGTTGTGAAGAAGAAAACCATCTCGATATTCAGCGAATGGACAAGACAAATTTATATACAATAAATCATGTGTAAGCACAAGGAAATCTTTTTTTACTGTAAAATGGTCAAACACTGAACCAAGTTTCCCAAAGAGGTTGTGGATACTCCCTCTTTGGAGACATTGATAGTTCAGCTTGGACACAGCCCTAAGTAACCTGCAGTAATTGATCCTGCTCTTAACAGGAACACTGAACCATAAGAATTCCAGGGGTTCTTTCTTACCTAAGCAATTTCATGAAACTGTGCTGTGCAATCACATTATACTATGAGGAGCACTAATTTGCATTGACTTCAGCAGCTTCTCTAGCTATGACCACACATTGTTCAAATGGTTGAGATGAGATTGATGAGATTGATATCAATCTCTCTACATACTGATCTCTAGAGACTTGTTTTGCTTCTTATTTCCTTGATTTCATAGGTTGCTTTTGTGTAGAAAGCAGCAAAATGAAAATGTATTTTGGTTGCACTCTGAAAAACTGAGAATATTAGTACCCTTTCTTCTTTTCAAAAGGGCTCAGTACCTACTGCCAAGTCATGCTGTGATTTTTTACTTAGATGAAATTCATGCTGAGCATTCCCAGTTTGCCAAAACACTCAAGAACTTTCACAACAAATGCAGTGTAAGCTGTAACTAAAAGAACTGTGACTGTGTTGTCAGTTTGGTGAAATAAAGATAAAAACAGTGGTAATGCCCAGTGCTTCTAACTTCCCATTGTGTCTTTGTTGCAGAACTTTTGAGCAAACTGAAATAGAATCTTCCTCAGTCTTACGCATGAATTTAAAGCTATGTGACTTTGCTGTCATAGTGACACAAATGAAATTAAATTGCTGAAATGGTCTTCTTTGCCTCAAACAGACAATAGAGAAGTATACCTATATCAATCTTTCTTTTCTATTTCACATTAAATGAAAAAAAATTATTTATTATTTTGCAGCCTAAGAAGACTGTCTAGCATGCACTGTTGGAGTAGTATAAAAAAAAACACACCTGCAGCATTTTTTTTCAGGAAAAAATCCCAAATCTTAGCTGTAATAGGTTTGAGAACATTCTTGTTTTCATTTTTTTTTCAAGATAAAATTACGATTTATACTTAAAATGAGATATCCTGGAAATGGAGTTACTAATATTACAGGAATTAAATAGAAGTCAATATTTTAATGAGAAAAATGCATTTATTTAAAGTTTGTATCTTGTTTGAATAAAATGAAAACATATTTTCATTGTCTCTTCCCACCCTCTAAAAATACCTGAAAATCCAAAATAATTTAAAAAGTTTAAAAAATGTAAGTATTGACACAATTTTTCTGAAATGTCATCTATTATGTAGATGCTGGAAATGTGCAGCCCAGTTGGCATTCTTACCAGTTTCCTGGCTATAAAGACAGAATGTCAACTGTGCCTGGTATACTTCAGCCTCAAGGGTTTCAAAATGTCTCGGAACAAAGCTTCATGATCCAAATATCTATAATGTTAAATTTTTATCCAAAAATTGGATAATCCATTCAGATTGACTTTAAGGAATTGGTACTTCTAGAAATGCTCAGACTTGTAATAAAATGTACTTCAGCAACTGATCATCCATTTTGGTTCTGTACCTGACTGTGCCTCAGTTGTGAGGAGTCAAATATAAGTTGCTCAAGAAGATACTATGTTGAACATGGTTAAAACTCCATGAGAAAAAGACACAGATTTCTTGGTAAGAACTAAAAGTTCTGGAAGCACTGGATTACCAGCCCTTGGGTGACCCAAATAGTCTTTTACAGTATCAGTGACAATGGCAGTTCATAATTTGTGAAAAATAGACTATTAAATCAGTGCTGAAACTGAACTGCCTAGAATAGTTTTGCCCAGAAGGCAGAAACATGGTTATACCTAATGTTTTTGAGACAGTCTTTAAAGCTTGCACAATTACTATTTTATGTGAAATGTGCCTGAAAACATCTGATCGCACAAACTGTGACATTTTATCATCTGTTCTTCACATTTATTATTATTTGCCTGGCAGACATTTAAAGCTCACATCACAGCTATCTATGCTGTGAAATATATATGGCAAATCCTGAGGTTAAATAGACTTAAATATAACCTATGTATATGAGCCTTAGAAAGCAAAATAAGGCTAAGCATATACAGCCATGTATGTAAGGACCAGCCAAAAGAGATAATTTAGAAAAAAAGAAACACAGCAAGAGAAAAGGCATATCGGGACCAGTCATGCAGACTGCTTGGAGAACTTGAGAAAATTTGCAAATGCTACAAAACTGAGGGGCATTGGCAATGTGACAGAAGTTTAGAACATTATTCATGGAAAAGAGGGTGATACAATTGAATTCTGGAAAAAGGAAGATATTTCACTGTACTAAAAGGTAGCTCTGGCTTGTGAAATGTCAGTGTTTTCTTGAAATTTGGTGTCCATGAGTTGAGGGAAAGAAAGGATTTACATGCCCTAAGAATCACAGAGTAGCAAAAACAAAACTAAAATGTAGCTATGAAGAAAGCACAGAAAGATGTACTCTGCCATCTAATATACTAAAGGTGGTTCTGGTTGCACCAAGAGGAGTATTCTACATGTCCTCTACCACATTCATCAACCCTCTGATGATGTCTAATTTACCCCAGCACACAGGTAAGAGCTCTGGGTGGATTGAAAAAGTCTGGACCTTCAGCTCTTTAGGCAAAATCAGCAATACCAACAGCTCCATCAGGAAAACTAGAGAGCATAAATGGATTATAGGATGTCAAAACAACATGTCAGCTGATATGCAAGCTGCTGTGCTATTTACTAGTTTCAGTTACCAGGCTGATTTAATTCCCTGAAGAACTCATTGCCATACTTCATTGTGGAGTATTTAAATTGCAGTCGTGTAATTGAATAATAAGGAAAATAGACACATATTATCAAATTATTGTAAATACAGGAATTTTAGGATTCCCTAAAAACCACCTTATCAATAAGTCCATTAAAACAGTGAAAAGCAAAAAAATACCTCCAACTAACCACCCCTCCCACCCAAAACCTAAGAGACCTAATGGGTATCACCCTTAGCACTTCAAAGACAAGCTTTAAAGCTATTCAAATTGCTTTTTTCTCACTTCATACACCAGGCACGATGCTACATTTATAATTAGTTTTGTCAACTATTTATAGTCAGCTAGGAATTATTCAAAGTGTCCTCATTAAATGTTTACCCATCATCTCTGTTAAATATGCTTTCTTTAGCCTATGTTAATAGGAGTATTTGACATCATCTCAGTATTTTGAGAAATGCAAAACAATTTGCAATGAGAGCAAAAATACTGAAATCAAAACAGGAACTCAGATATCATTACCTTTCTTTTAAAAAAACAATTACTATTTTTTACATCATGTAGATAAGTTTTTATTATTCATAGAACTATGGAATTGCTAAGGTTGGAAAAGACCTTGAAGATTATCAAGCCCAACCATTAACTCAGCACTGCCAAGTCCACCACTAAACAATTTTGCTAAGCACCACAGCTACAGGTCTTTTAAATATTAGCAGGAATGAGGACTCAGCCACTTTCCCAGGAAGTCTATTCCAAAACTTGGTAACCTTTTTGGGGTAGAAATTTTTCCTAATATCCAATCTAAATCTCCCCTGGCACAACTTGAGGCCTTTTATTTAATCTCATCATGTCACTTGCTACCTGGGGGAAGAGACTGACTCCCATATCGCCATGTTGGTCAGAGCTNCTGCCAAGTCCACCACTAAACAATTTTGCTAAGCACCACAGCTACAGGTCTTTTAAATATTAGCAGGAATGAGGACTCAGCCACTTTCCCAGGAAGTCTATTCCAAAACTTGGTAACCTTTTTGGGGTAGAAATTTTTCCTAATATCCAATCTAAATCTCCCCTGGCNGACTCGATGTTCCTTGTGAGTCCCTCCCAACTCAGAATATTCTGTCGTTCTGAATTTTGTGATTCTGCACCTCCTTCCCAGTTGTTGTAGAATAGAGTAAGGTCTCCCCTGAGCCTCCTTTTCTCTAGCTAAACAACCCCTCAGCTGCTCCTCATGAGACTTGTGCTCTAGACCCTTCAGCACCTTTGTTGGCATTTTTTGGACACACTCCAGCATCTCAATGTTTTCCTTGTAGTGAGGGGCCCAAAGCTGAACANGACTCGATGTTCCTTGTGAGTCCCTCCCAACTCAGAATATTCTGTCGTTCTGAATTTTGTGATTCTGCACCTCCTTCCCAGTTGTTGTAGAATAGAGTAAGGTCTCCCCTGAGCCTCCTTTTCTCTAGCTAAACAACCCCTCAGCTGCTCCTCATGAGACTTGTGCTCTAGACCCTTCAGCACCTTTGTTGGCATTTTTTGGACACACTCCAGCATCTCAATGTTTTCCTTGTAGTGAGGGGCCCAAAGCTGAACACTGTTCCTCATGTCCTCATAATTTGAAAACGATATTTTCATTATTTCTATGTCCAACACGGCCTTCGGCCATCATATCACCCACCAGTTTTTGTCTTTTCACAGACAGCAGGTCCAGTGGGGCACCTCCCATGCCTGACTCCTTCACTAGCTGTGTCTGCAAGTTATCTGCTTTATGGAAACAATTTTGATGCAAGTTGTAGGACAAATTAACCTCAGCAACACTCCCAATCTAGATGAACTTTTATGCTTGTTATTGTTCAGTTTCACTGGCAAAACTTAGTACTTCTTGACTTGTGGCACTGTTAAGTGATGCACCTGTTGTGCCAGGCAGGAATTTACCACTATTGCCCCTGACTGCTTGAGTCAACACATTCAACCAGGTGGAGAAAAGATAGGGAATCCTCCATATCATTTGTCCTGTCTGCCTGTCTGGCCTGTCCCAGGGAAGGTAGAGTGTGATTCCAGTAGTACATCTTTTAGGTTCCTTGATGCTCCTCAATTTAGTCACTTCCTCCTGGATGTGTTACAAAGCAGAGTATTTCCTCTAGCAGACACCTGTCCCACAGGTGTGCTCAGTGCTGCGTGTCCAGTACTGGTATAAAGCAGGGCACACCCTGCAGCTTGGACCTGGGTGCGCAGTGTGCTGCCACCAGAGCTCTGTCTGGGCTGCTGCATCAGTCATGGTGGTGCTGAGCTTAGAGACACCACAGCTTTGTGATGGGCAGGTGCCATTGCTCCCTGGTCAAGCTGGCAGGGCTGCAGCGCCCTTTCTGCCTACCCTTCCATGAGAACTGCCACACAAATGGCTCTACCATGCCCTGGCTTACACACCTTGCCTGTTTGCCCACCCTATTTGTGGCACTCCTTGCTGCTAGTGCTACCTAAGGGTTCTTTTATGAATGGGGAGGCTTGGCCATCATTGCTTCTGGCCCTGCTCAGGTCTGTCAGCTGCTGTTGCACAAGCTGGGGGTTCCCAGTGGCTTTCTTGGCTGCCCCTGAGGTTGCTCCAGTTCAGGAACTCCCCAGCCCACTGTGCTAGAGTGCTCTGCTGCCAGTCATGCTGGCACTGGAGCTGCTTGTGTTGGCAGCTGAGTAACTAATGTCACAAAGGAAGATTACTTGTGTTTTTATACTTAACTAGCAGATGACACATGTAGTATGTGAAGTAAAATTTAGACCTTTCTTTTCATCAAACAGAAATCTGCTACTATGGAGCTAGACCACACCTAGCAGAGAAATTCTAAAAAAAAAAAAAAAAAAAAAAAA
>VZTR01001717.1:12738-33522 GCA_013400775.1 Chaetops frenatus | reverse complement strand
TTTATAGGGGGTGGGAAGGGAAAATAATATCCAATGGGGAGAAAGGGGTGGATTTGGGATAGGAAGATTGTCACATAACCCAGCCACTGAGGGGTAATAATGGGAGGGGAGCCCTTTGAACAGTCCAATCGAGGGGGTAACTGTCAGGAATTCTCTGGAAGGAAGGGAGGGGGCTGAGGGTGATGGATAGGAGAGAGAGAGAGAGATCAGGGATGGACCAAGGGAGGAGAACAGGGATTGACAGGGCTGTTTCAGGAAGCTGGAGGGGAGAGCCCAGGGGGTACCAACTGGGAAAATGAAGGGGTAAGGGAGAAACCATTGCAAGCAATGAGAACTGCAGTGAACCTAGAAACACAAAATGTCCTGCAACAGATATATTATTAACAAACCCATTGAAATAAAGCATCATTTAAAACAGAATAGAACTGTATTTATGAAAAAGTTTGAAATAAAAGGAATTGGTAACAAATCTGCCATTTTTTCTTTTTTTGTCCTTCCTGGGTAAGGTTCTGCTTTTTGCTTAGGTCTGAATTCAGAGACTCTCAGGGCTTTATTGTACTGCAACAAGGTCAATATCCAGGAAGATTTATTTTTTCTTTTTTTTTAAATTTCTTTCCTGGCTTTTTCTCTCTGTCTTTATTTGTGTAATTCCATTTTACCTTCATCTCATCTAACTTTCCAGATTTATCCAAACTACTCATGATAATTTGGCTACAGAAAAATAGCAATCCCTTTTTTCCTTCTATGCAGTTTCTTTTAATTCAGAAAGTATCATCCAACAGTAAGGTAAACAGGTGGTTGCCTTTTTTGATGTTCTGCCATATGTTTTGAACAGAACACAAATAAAAAGGACACACAGTAAACACCAAAGAAATTAAACAGTTATATCACACACCTCAGTTAGGAAATTCTTATCAGACTATGTGTGGGAGTACGAATTAAATCTTTCATTAAAATAGCTGCAGTAACATCCTCCCCTCAAAGTCTTTAACAACCTTCCTAGCAAAATCGGTGGTAAAACTAGAAATAATAAGGAAAAAAAACCACAACCCAAAAACCCCAACCCAAAACAAAACCAAAAAGAAAGACAACAAAAAGAAAAAATAATAGAAATAGAAGAAGTGTGGCTGATGAATCCAAATATTTTAAATACTTAAGTATTAATGCTTCTTTTTGAAGATTTTAATTTTTGTGAAACCTGGTTAGGCCATTAATTAGTTTACTACGGTGTAAAATCCTTAATCATTACCACAAAAATAAACCTTTAAGCCTAAAAAAATGTGTAGATAGTAAGGTGAATTCCATCTGTATGGAGACAGAATCTGTATGGAGACAGAATATTAAGCACTCTAATGCTATTTTTCCTGTTATATTTAAAAAGTTTGATAGACTGTTGGAATTAGATATAAGATCCAGTAGATTGTAGCCTCTTGCATTAGACCATTTTACTCTTTTTAACAGCTACAGAACTGTCTGAAATGTTTTCTGCTATTCAATTATTGCAGCTGCAAAAAAAAGGTGTTCCATGAGAACTTGAGTAGATCTCTGAGCCTATCCAGTTTTGAATCAAGTCAGTAGTAAAACAATTTATAAAAAAACATGTAGAAAGAGGAATGATTTCTCTTTTGTCTATTTAGATTAAAGCCTGAGCATGTGTGTGAATTTAGGCAACTTATAAAATAATAATGTAGTGATGAACTTTTCAAACACTTGCTCAGCTCTTTCTAAACCTGAAAGACTCCCATGCAGAAATATGTTTCTCTATGTTTTAGAGAAATTCATGACAACTTGTGACCCAAGCTGAACCCAAGTTTATTCTCAGACCAGCAGTCTCTACAGATAAATTATGTAATGGGCAGAGTTGGAAATGATATACATTTTCAGAGTTTATACAGGAAATAACCTTCAGGTTGCCCCTTCTGGACTTCAGGAGGCCAGATAAAAAATCCATGTTTCCTCATGAAAGGAATTAATTAATAGCTTAGTATGTATTACAGATGAGGATGAAATTTTGGTCAAATTCCCTAATCCCTCTGTTTTAGCAGGAACTTGTATCTAAAGCTAGCAGACTTTGAAAAGCCAGAAAACAAAATGATCAAGGACTAAGTTTGACCTTGTGTTGATCACCATTTCACATTTTAAAAGTAAATGGAAAGGATTTCTCCCTTTTCTCCAGAAGTCTATTTATTAAGAGGTAAGCTGCTTATTGAATAAAGACCCTTTCCCATGTGCTGTATGTGAGGAAAGAAAAAAAAAAAAGGAAAAAAAAAGTCTTTGATTTTTAATGTAAACTCGTGGGATCTAACTAGATGTCTGTGTGCTTGTGAGTAAATGTGCAAAGTCAGTTCTGGAACTTCCAAGAGGAAACCTGATACTTGCTAGTTGTTCCTGCTATGAACTTGCAGTAAATTTTGGAAAGATTTAGATTAAACAGAAGTAAATCCTCTAGAGACAGGAGACAAAAACCCCGAAAAATTACAAAACTGAGAACACTTGTTTATGCACACTCTTTATTTTGATTGTGAAAACCAGGGACTTGAAGTACCACAAAAAAAGTGCCACAAAAAAAAGGAATTCTGAAACAAAGAGGAGGCTGAGGAAAGAAGAAGGAAGTCAAGAGAGAATAAGGGGAAGATCCTAGCTGTAGGAAAGTTCTCAAAACTGGGAAAGGTTCTGGAAATAGGAGAGAAGCGTGGAGGCAAATGCCTGACCTTGGTGATGCCCAAGACTGGTAACTACCAGCAGCTGCATAGCAGGAAGCAACAGGTCTTTGTGCCTGACCTCTCCAGAGCAGCAAAAGTGTTCCTGCAGGGAAGGGAAGCCAACATCTAGTGAACTAGTTTATGATCTCTAAAGTCTTTTTCAACCTAAATGATTCCATGAGGCTATATACTTAATATTATGGGCAAGTGAGGGAGATAACCAAGCAGAAAAAAAGTTCTAACTTCTTTTGATTATTTTTTATAATAAATTTGCTTGACTAAATAAATGTTTGTTAGCTCAGGGACACATCCCATGCCTTTTACCATCTGTATTGGTCTCCAAATCATGATCTTTTTGTTTTATATTCTCTCTCTTCTTATAAACAATTTGGCAAACACATCCCAATATACAAATATTAAACCAGAAAGCTGTAAGACCTCTACTAGTATATCCAAATCTTCTTAACTAAGGCGTTCTCTGAAAGCTTTAGAATAATTTTGTCTATCCTTCTCAAATTGGACTGGCAACGTTGTTGTTTTTGGGAAGGATTGATTAAAAATAAAGTATTTGTTTTCTTTCTGTCCCATTCCAAACCAAGTAGCTGAGAAATTATTCTAATACTTCTAATTACTACTTAAGGAGAAGACGTTTGTGAAATTCCTGAATAGGAACAGGTCACCAGTCCTGACTTTAAATTGCCTATTCCCATTTCTTCCCCTGAATACCACAACAGGAATGACAGTAACTCACATGGACTGAATGCACAAGTAATCTCATAAAGGACCAGACTGCTGTGATTTTCTGCAGACAATTGAAATGCCCCATGTCTGACTTGCTGATTACAATTTAGGGACTAGAAATTATTTTTATTCCTTTCAGCACAGTGGATGACATAGGAAAACTACTTGCCTAAAGAGAAGTTATTACCTAAATTGTAGCAATTGAGTTAGATAAATACTATCAGGAACTTTCTCTCTCATCCACCATCACTTCTCTTCATAGAAAAATCAGTGAAACATAATACTGAGTGTAACGTCTCTAGAGAATTCATTTTTGTTATTTCTTTGTTGTTGCTGATGTCTTGCAATCAAATAATCAAATGTTTATTTGAGTATGGAACAAGTAATAAAAACACCAAACACAGAACTTCACTGCTCCTCTGACATATTTACATGATAGAGAAAGATTTAATCTCCTCTTCTCAACTTTGATAGTCATTAAAATGACACAAAATATTCCTAGTATTCCTCTCCTTCCCCACCCTCCCCTCAGTATTTTCTAGGGTTAAAACAGGTGTCTTCTGTCACTGTTGTTATTAAGGGTTTATTCTGACCAATAGAGAAAAGGCAGCAGTTGTAGTAATGCAGTTATCTCACAACTCCAGCAATGTAATTTCAGAGTTTTTTGAAAGCACTGTCTTTTCTTGACACTTCTCAGAAGATTGCTGAGGAGAAATGCTCATTTACTAAAGTGACTGAAAAACACTGTCACTCCAAATCAACACAGCCATTTAATGAAAATAGGCTTTTCAGTAATATAATAGATGCTGCCAAAGCAGTGATCAAAGAGAGAAGAAAGGGAGTGAACTAAGAAACACAAGCTGTTAGAAAATTCAACTGTGTTTTGCTAAGCTGTCTGCCAAAAGATGATATCTGCCCTGTTGAATAATTTCCTTTGCCAGCTTCAGCTACTTGAAAATGTCTTCACATTTTTTTCATGGACCACATATTGGCTAATTTGGTAAAAGGTTTAATTCTTGTCATGTTAAAATGAGTCATTAATACTGAAGGATTTTTAAAGGTGCTTTCACTGCAACTGTTGTTCAGATGATGTTCAAGAAACATCTTTTGGGTTTTGTCTCTTAATTTTTTCCTTCTGAAACTAGTGCTCCATCTTCCAAGTTCATTAACTAATATGAGATTTACCTTTAGGTTTATATAATAAATAGCCAATTACGTGTCTAACCTTTTCTTCTGCAGTGTTTTATGATAAGGTCTAATATTTCAAATTTTTTTTTTCATCCTGATTGAGAATGAAAACCTGAAATATGCATTTATTCAATGAAGCAATGTCAAATGATAGAAATCCATACCATATACTACTACTGAAACTAGACCCTGGGGGAACATTTCAAGCCATAACAAAATTATCCAGAATTAGAGCAACTGTAACAATAGGAGTCTGGTGATTCAACTAAAAAGAAAAAGTCTTTTGGGGTTAATCCAAGTGTTTTTCTCATTTTGAAATAAAATGTTTTATTAATTTACCCAATTCTCTAATGAAAGTTGTTTTACTTGAAAATAGAAATGCTACTTTCTTTTTCCTTTTAATCCATCATTTCTGCCAGCTACTTCTTTCTTTCCTTTCACTTGAGTACAATCCAAATTCAGGAACACTTCTGGCTGACCAACACTGCAAGTTTCAAAGAATAATTCACCACTAAATCCTCATTGGTCTTAAATGTGTAAAGTTTGTATGCTTCTAAAGGAACTCCTATATTCTAGAGCTAAAGAAATTTCTCTTAAAAACAATGAGGGAAGCCTAACATAGAAACAAATTTCTCCAGTCTGTTAATTAAAACATTATTTCATCCTTTTGAAAACTCTAGTTCAGAACACTTAGTATTTAGATACTCTCAGCAAACTATTTTCAGTCAAATTTGTGACTTAAATTTTATCACATTAGTAGAGTGTTTTGATTTTCACTTTGATAAATAGCAACTTTCTGAGAGAGAAAAGGCTTTTAAGAAGTGCCTGCTTTTCTCTGTACTTTTCTCCTGCTATGCACAAGTAATTCCATTAACTCTGTTATGCTATTGTGAAACCTAAGTGAAATAATAATACTGATTCATTTTGTTTAGAATTTAAGGTATATATTCAGAAGCTTAAAACACCTTCTTTTTTTCCCCTGAAATATATACATGTCATTTATTTTTACCAGAGCCACAGCTAAATCAGTGATCAAAAACAATGATCAATTTATATTTGTTAGAAAACTCTCAGTGGACAGAGGATGAGAAAATATTCACAGTATTTTCCATCACATTCTGTCATTTTAACTTCTTAGAAAATCTGGTTCACACATACATAATTGATGCCCATCTTTGCAGGTGATAAAATCTCTTCTAACATCTTCAAGGTTGTATGCATAATTGAAACTGAAGACTGCTTAGCCAACTTCATGGCAATCTTATCAGGAACAAGAGGCATCTAGGAAGTGTAAGGAGAGGAATAAAAAAGGATTCTCAAGTTCTTAAAATAAGATCTTTCCTCTCAGTGTCAAAAAAAAAAATGTAAATGCTTCAGGCAGTATTATTATTCCTACTCAGAATTTTTCTAGGTTTCCTACATTAAATTATTGCCCCTGTCACAAATACATTTGCGATCATGTTAACATCTTAAAAAATCTCAGTATTAAGTTATGAAGAAAACAGTGTCTCTTTTATAAATGCAATTAATTCTAAAGATGCTGAATCACAAATATCTTCTTCCCTCCATTCCTGTACTTTTTTCATTATTTTCTGACCATGATTTGTAAAGATATTGGTGTTTCTTCATTTAAATACCTGCTACCTCATCTAAATCACTTCTGCTACCCCATCTACAAGTTTTGAATCTTTAAAAAATGTTAAAAGAAATAAAACATAAATGACTTCTCCATATATATTAGCTTTTTATCTGTTTCATGGCTTGTAATTTTCAGGGTGTTTGGATGAAACTCATCCTTTTTCATTATTATCACAGCAGGATGCTGTGAATATGTAGTTTTGATTTTTGTCTGATTCTCTTTAATCTGTCTCCAGTTGCCCCTCATGTCTTCCACCCTGTGATATAGTGTGTATTGATAATCCTTAATAGTCAACACATTCCTTTTGTTCTCCATAATACCCTGAGACAGAACACTGAGAAGTAACTTAATTTGTCATAAAAGTGACAGTGTTTTAAATCTGACACTGTAGAAAAAACAGACATTATCCTTAAAATTTGTAGATGGCCACTTAATTGTTGATGATTTACATCAGACAATTCTACTTCCAAGTCATTAAAAATTATGTCTATTGGAAATAGGAAATAAGTCAGGAAATATCCTTTTTTTCCTAGACTTCCCTGAATCACTAATGGAAAAAGATTTTCAGTTTTGGAACAAGAATTTTGAAGGGAATGGTGCTGGCAAAGTCTTATATGACTGGTGTAGCCGAGCTTGTATCACTAAATGGCCCCATACTTGCAAGGCAACAGCTGTTAAAAAGCCTTTAATTCAGATTGCAAGCATAAAGGCTTAAGATGCACCGAATTTTCTCTTCCCTTTGCTCCCCCTGAGCTGCCCCTGATGCCAGTTTTATGCTGGAATAATCTTGTGATATCTTGCTGGATAAATTTTTTCAGTCTCCAAACTGGAAAAAAAAAAATGAAAAATGTAATGAAACCATTTATTATCCATTTGTTTCTACATCACTAATGACCCAGGACATTAGTCAAATACACACAGTCCAACTGCTCATTTTACTGCTTGGAATGGTAGTTACAGTCCAATGCCATATCTGGTATATTGGCTTGTGAGCCCAAGACTGCAATCCATTTTTCTCATGAGTTACAGATTAGCTGATTAAAGCTGATGCAGCATGAAGACAAGAACTAATCCTTTAATAAGTAAACAAATTTTTAAAGAAACCCTTGTGAATATTCTGATTAATTCTTTCTGCTTGCCTCCTCACTTATGGCTTCATATTTTATTCTTCACCTTTCGGTAAGTATTTCTTACTTTGGAGTTTATGTCTACTCTCTTTAGATTCTCAATTTGTAATAAACTTTGTTGAACTTGACTTCATCATTATTTGTTGTCTCTCACTTGATGAAACAGGACTTTTTCCTCATGACAGAATTTTCTATGTTTCTGTGTTTCTATATTACAGTTAGGGCTATGGAGGGAAGGCTGGGGTGTACTACTGCAAAAGCAGGAGTGATGTATCTGTGCTCTGGGTATGTTAATCTTGAAATCAATGCCTATGAATAAAATGAAAGGGAATTAAAATCCTCAGGGAATTAGAATAGACAGAATGACAAGCACTGGGATACCTAAACCCAGGAAACAAGGAAACACAAGAGGCTAGTGGCAGATAATCTACTCCTCAAATTAAAAATTATATCCAAGTGAAAATTATAAAGAGAGAGTGCCACAAAGATAGAGTTTGAATTACACTACCATAAACAGAGTCACAATTAGCCATATCTAGTAGCAGGATCACAGTTTATCTTAAACAGTTTCACCTAGATTTTGATGGATTCTAATTAAGATAAAATGTTCAGATTGATGCTTTTTTAAGTTTACAGACTACATATTTTTACATGGAAATCTGTACATAACATTTCAAATTTAATTTTTTTCTTTTGAGAACCATTGTAAAACTCAATTTTAATAAAATAGAAACCCTAACTTAAGTCTGGGATGAAAATAAACATTCAGACTTAAAAAATTTACAGGTTTACTATTCCGTGAAAAGATTGGTATTTATTTCTTGCCTTTTTTTTCTTTTCCCTAACAGCACCCTTGCTACTTCAGGACTTTCTTCAGAAGTGAAAATTAATTACAAAAATTACTACTATTTTACTATGTTAAAAAGACCAGTGCATAAATGAATTCATTTAAAGAGTCAGTAGGATTTCTAGAGAATTTTCAATCAAAATTATTATGCAAATTAGGATCAATTATTTGCTTGATTTTTGCTTAGTTTTTCATTTTGTAAGAATTATTTCCTCTGCCCAATATATCAACACTGAAATCTGGAGATCTTTTTTTAAGCTCTCCACAAACAAAAGCAGAAGGAAGGTAATGGCTTCCTAATGTTCCCAGGTGCTAGGAGTGAGTGTTCAGTGGGAAGAGTTGTTTATTTATTTGTGTGGGTGGGTTAAGGGAGAATGAAAAACAAGGAGTCTCTGTGTGTTCCTTCTATACTCCATTTTAAAATTAATAGCACCTACAAATACTAAGGAGGAGACTTGATGAAATTCATCAAGGCAGATCTATAAATATATATATATATGTACAAATACAGGTCTAAAAATTCATATACATAACCACACTTGTGATCACACACAGATAGATTCATAGATTAAGTAAACCCACTCCTCTGCTTCCTGAGCTTGTTTGACAGGCATCAATCAGCTTTAAAGTATTGAGCTTAGTTAAAAGAAGTAGTGCCACTGACCTGGTTCATGTCTGATAGCTGGATAACTCAGGAAGCTCTGAGACCTTTATATGACTTGTAATGAAGTCTATATCAGGACAAGATATAGATTTTCTCTATAAACTCAATTTATGCATGCATTCTGCACCTATTTTTGAAATAGCATGTTCCTCTTAGAAGGAAACTCATAGTGTTAGCATAAGGATTATGAAGTTTCAGAGAAACGCTGATAAAGACTACTGCAGTGACAGAAGGCATAAACGTCAAAAGCAATATAAAATAAATATTTTGAAAATTTTGTAATCATTACTCCATGTATTACTATTTCCTACTTCATTTTAATTTTTTTAAGAGAGAAAAAGAGTACTTTCTGAACAGTGAATGTGCTCAGGAATTCTCATTAATCTTGGTGTCTTTGAAATTCTGGACATTATTTTCTGGAGGATTTTTTTGCTTTTAAGAACAAGAAAAACTTTCTAGATGAGGTTTAATTACTGACTTTTAAGTAGTGATTATTTTTTTTTCTTTTTCTTCTGATTAGCAGCCTTATTTCACTGAAATTGTGAACTTCAGCCTAAAAGCACTAAATTCCCTCATATCACTGTACAATCATTTGCAAAAGACAGAAAAATCCACTAGGTAATTCAGAACAAGAGAATAATTTTAGATTTTTTTTTTTTTTTTGTATTATATATGACTCTTTGCAAGTACTATTGAGACAGTTCTATGAAGTAATCTTGTACAGGATAAAATTAGCTTTTGTGAATCCATCTTTTATCTCTGTTCTCTTGGCTTCACCTGTGGTTTTTGTTTTCTCTCAGTTCCTTTTTCCTGGGAGTTCTCTTCTACAGTAGGTCAGGTTAAATTCCACCTGTTCTTTAAAAGCCATCAGAAACTTTCAGTATCCTCCTCTGCTACTCATAAAACTTTAAATCAAGGAAAGCCAAAAAAAGTACTTCAAACAGCTCTCCTCTTTTGGTCTCTACTTGCAGAGATGTGGGAGAACTGAAGTTGCTTTCTGCTCCTCTGATATCTTATTACCAGCAGAAGGAACATAAAGAATGTCGTTTTTTTTCCCCCTTAAAAATAATCAATCTTTGTTTGAGAACACAGAAGGTCAGTGTCTGTCAGCCTTATTTTTACTGATGTGGTGAGAAATAATGGATTTCTAGCTTAGACATAATTATATTCTTAGCAGGTAACTTGGTTTGAACCTCTCTGCTATGATTCTGGGTCTCCTAAATCATTAACCTTTACTAATTGTCCTCGGGAGTTCTGTACAGAGTCCTTGACATTGATCATTGTTCCCCATATATTTTCACTTGTGTCACAAATGAATGATTTGGTTGGCTTAAAGAATCAGTATCAGGGGTATTAGTGAAAGTGGTTTCAATACGATGTTGAGTGAATCCAGCACAACTTGCCTCATTTCAAAAAGTGTCATAGAAAAATATTCTACCTTTCTGAAGGGGGAGAAAAGGGGAATTAAAAACACCAGGGTGTTTCTGGGTATTTTGCTAAGTTTGTATCCCACTTGGACCTGATCATTGACCTGGAGGCCAGCTTGTGAAGATTGACTGGGCTTGTGGTCAGACTGCTCAAGCTTAACTCCTTCTTGAGCAGCCGGGCTACACCTACAGCACTTGGCCCTGAGTTTCCTCGAGTCCTCTGTGGCTCCAAAATCATGTTTGCTTTTCTGTTTCACAGCATCTAAAATAATATGATTTTGTCATCATAGTGGTATAAGACTGTAAGAGCAGTGTTTCTCTGACTTGGGAAGAGCAGTGTGACAACACACGGAGGAGTTTTGGGGTTCAAAGTCTGCTGTAACTGTGCACAACAGCTCAGAAGGTTGGATGGCAGGCCCCAGCTGCAAGTCATCTAAATTTCACAATGGGAGCTGCCCTCGGGTAGGCCATTCACAGAGCCAAGAACATGTTTCAGAGGGAAAATGCTGACTGACTTCAGAGCAGTCAGCTTGCATATATGCAGTATAAACAATGACACTACCAAGACCCAGGAATGAACTAAATAGGAAGTTGTTAATTAGCATTGTGAAATACCTACTGAGAAAAAGGAAAAACACTTGTAGTATACAGTAAGAAAGATAAAAGATGCGAAGAGAGAAAGAGATCTTTACTCATGATGGGTTTGGAAAACAAAGGAAAATTTGGAAGAAATTACACAAAACTAAATGTTAAATAGTATTCTTTCAAATTCTTGATTTAATTTCATGTAATTTATCTCACATTAGACTGAATAACTTTAGGAACTATTATTTATTTTTTAAGACACGTTTGTGGAAGACAAACATGTTTAGCTCCAATCCCAGAGGTATGTCATGTAAATTTCATTCTGGAATATTAGGAAGTTGTGCTGTTCAGCCTACCCATTTTTAGTGCTTGTTAATAATTTTAAGTTCATATTTTGGGAATTATGTTTATACTTCTATTTCTTGAAATTAGAAGTTTTAAATAAATTTTTTGTTTCTGCCTAATAAAAGACAATGTAATAGAAACGTTTGATTTTGATCCAGAATGGTTATACGTATTAACTCTATCTAATTAATTAATTTATTTTAGGTCAACCGTCTTGCCAGAAATTAATATTTCCTTTTTATTGCAAAAGAATATTTTCTTTTTTTTTTTATTTTTTATTTTTTTTTTTTTTATTTCCACAGGAGTTATGTAAATTCTGAAAAAGAATATGGGGTGGCTATTCCAATCGAAATAATATTCTTAGGACAATGTTTCCCATTCAAAATTAATAAATCTTCTGAGATACAGAGCATTTCAGCCGCTCAATTTCACTACACTTCTCTGAAGAAAATTTTTATTTAACTTTTACCCATTTATTCCACTTTCTCATGATATGTATATCCTCTTTTTTCCTTTGGTCTGTGACTTTGAAAAATTTAATGGAAGTATGATGTCATTTAGGAAACATGAAATAATAGAATTTCTACTTGTAGAATCACAAAGAACAGTAAGACAGTATAAACACAAATAAACATATTCAAATCACAGTACATGTAGGAATGTGTATATAAGACTCACAAAAGTAATATTTGGATCTCAGAAATGAATTTGATTCTCTTCCACAGGATCCTTCTGGACATTATATCCAGCATTCAAGTGGATAAACACATCATATGGTGGGTGAGCAACTGGCTCATGGGTGGGGCCATGGGTTACAAAGGGTTACAGTGAATTGGGAGACATCAGACTGGAAATCTGTCACTGGTGGGGTTCTGCAGGGCTCCATCTTCATCCCTGTGTTCTTCAGCACGTTCATAAATAACTTGGACACAGGACTGGAAGGGGGTATTAAGCAAGGTCACAGATGATACAAAACTGGGAGAAGCTGTTGACTCCCTCAAAGTCAGGAAGGCCCTACAGAGAGACCTCAATAAGTTAGAGAACTCGACAATCATCAACCACATGAAGTTCAGTAAGGGCAAGAGCTGGGTTCTGCACCTGAGCTGGGGCAACCCTGGTTGTGTGTGCAGACCAAGGAACAAGAGGCTGGGAAGCATTCCCACAACAAGGGACCTCAGAGTCCCGGTCAGTGGCAAGTTGAATGTGAGTCAGCAGTGCCCTGGCAGCCAGGAGAGACAACCCCGTCCTGGGGTGCATCAGGCACAGCATCACCAGCCAGGCAAGGGAGGGGATTGTCCTGCTTTGCTCTGCACTGGAGCGGCCTCACCTTGAATATTGTGTGCAGGTTTGGACAACACCACATGAGAAAGGTATCAAGTGATCAGAGAGTGTCCAAAGGAGAGCAGAAAAGATGGGGAAGGGTCTTGGGGGGAAGCCTTATGAAGAGCAGCTGAGGTCACTTGGCTTCTTCAGCCTCAAGAAGAGGAGACTTGAGAGAAGATCACATTTCAGCTACAAATTCCTCATAAGGGGAAGAGGAGGGACAGACACTTCTCTGTGGTGACCAGTGACAGGAGCCAAGGGAATGGCCTGAAACTCTGTCAGGGAAGTTTTAAGTTGAATATTAGAAAAGTGTTCTTCATCCAGAGGGTGGTTGGGCACTGGAACAGGATCCCCAGGGAAGTTGTCACACCACCAAGCCTGACAGAGGTCAAGAAGTGTTTAGACAATGCCCTTGGGCATATGATGTGACTCTCAGGGATGGTCCTGTGCAGGGCCAGGAGTTATACTTGATCATCCTCATGGGTCCCTTCCAACTCAGCTTATTTCGTGTTTCTGTGACTCTGTGATAATCTTACAGACCCACTGTTTAGTGTATACAGTACTGCCACCTTTTGGTTGTAATTCTCACTGCTACATATAGGTAGTCTCACTAAATTTTGTCTTTAAAACTTCATCTTAGTCAAAACTTAATCATGCTAGATAAAAGATACGGTTTTAGGAATTTTTGTTAAGTTCCATGACAGTCCTTTAGGATTTTTAGAGCAGGATGTTCAGGTTTATCTAAATGTACTTGTGCTATTTACTATTAAATTTCTAAGTTAGCTAAAACCTGTATGTGAGAGCTGGGTCTACAAATTTGATGATTTGACTTCCCATAATGCTGACTTACTCAATATATGTTTTAAAACTGGTGACAACAGCTGATGCATTTTCTTTCACTCCGTTTGAAAAACTACACCTTAGGGGGCAGTAGATCCTGTAAACTACCTAAACCTTACCTGCTACTTCTAGAGATCCATCAGAACCCTAGAGCAATCATACATTTTTCAGATTCCTGCTTTCTGGCTAGATTTAGAGCTAATCACACACTTTCACATTTAAATGTCTATCAGATAACTTGGGACCCATTATCTTCAAAGATGTGTTTGGGTGAAAATATTCACCCAAAATAAATCTAGCTGAAGGAAGTAAAAGAGTAAGTGAAAACTATGAAGGTTTAATGTGTGAATTTTTTATCATTCACAGTTGATGCAATTCTAAAACAAGACCAATGTTACTGTCATGTTAGGTCTTAGAAGTTACTGAAATTATGTAGTCCATGCATGTCTACATGTAGAGGTCTACATGTAAACTGCATCTCTAAACTCCTGTTGCAGCCAATGCAAACCTTGAAGATGATTCAATTGCCTGAACAGTGGCATCTAGTGCATGATCACTCATAAGGAAATATATTTATATATATGTATATAGACATATGGAACTGGAATATATGACACAAGATGTTGGGAACAATCATGCTTTCTGTAAGGTCAGATGAAGTTCAAATAATATATGTATGTTAAGGTATATAAAATGCCACTGAGTATTTACATTCAGTCCTGTCCTTAGGTATTACAGGTAATTTAAATGCCCAAGTGCAGGTGTCTACTTCTGTATCTGACCTCGCCCCATACAGCCTGTTGAATTTAAATTGTTAAATTAATTGTTCTCACAATTGATTTCAATACATGTATGTAGATCCAAATGTTAATGAAAAGGGTTTTTTGGGAAAAAAAACACATACTTTGCCTTAGAATCCCAGCAGTGTAACAAAGATACAAGTAGTTGTTGATAACTCAATTACAATAATGCAAGAGTATATGAAAAGAGGCCTCACTCTTAACAGACTTCAAAAAACAATGCCAAGGCAAACTGTCTTGAGTAACAGAAGGAAGGTTCACTAATCGACAAAAACCTTTCAAGTCCTAACCCTTTTCTTTTTTCTTCTCCAGACATCCCCAGTGTTCCTCTGGGTCCAGAGGGAAAAAGCTCCCGGGGTCAAGCAAAATAAAATTGTGTGGATTTATGGTGGAGTTAAACCAGTACTCCACAGTCACAGCCAGAAGTGTGGTGCCTGTGGTCCCCTAAGGCCAGGAGGTGACTTTGGGCTTCCTGCGTGGGTTCAAAGAACGAGAAAAATTCTGTATAGCCATAGGTAACATTGAAAAAGAGACCAAAATGGGAAAAGCAATGTGTTGATTAACTTTCAAAACTTATTTCTTAGGCTGGAACTCCACTGTAGTCATCGTGAGATGTAGCATAAAAAGGAGCTATAAATCAAAAAAGCAATGTAACATAAGGAACTAATGATTCAGGATAATTGTCTCTGGATTAATCTGCAATAAAAGTGCTATAAATTAATAACCAGTTCATCACAAAATAAAATCTGTTATTTAAATTTAAGGACCTATTTCAGATGAGAATCTTGCAACACCACAGACAGAATATATATTTCAACTAAACACACTAATTCATTTGGGCACCTTATCCAAGTTGAGTGTTTTTAATAACATGATTCTTTTAGTACTGTATTGTAGTATAATTTCTTCAGTGTTGTCATACTTCTGACTAATTTTTTCCTTCTATTCAATTTACACTGTGTATCTTTGTGTTGAAATCCTTGATGATCTTACAGAAAAGAGAGATCAGCAGTTTTAGTACAGTTTTTCTCCACAAGACATTTTGCTGCTTTCAAAAAGCTGTAGAGAATACTATTTACAACATGACCTTTATCACCTGAAGAAGTGAAAGTTATAATGAGGTGTCCCAAGCTATTTGCAGGAAATGTTATGAACTTGATGTGATATATATACCTGAATTTTACTGACATCATGCTATTTGGGATTCTGAGATGACATTTTAAGACAAATCTTTTCTCATGACCTTAATTACTAAATTTTAATTCCATTTTTATTTCTACATAGAATTTACGGTGCATTGAGTGATATTGGCAATTAAAAAGCAATTTGACTTCAACTGTCTTCAGGATTGGGTGCCGCAAACTAAAATCTCTTTTGAATTTCTTTGTTTTCTTGAACTGGCCTTTTCAACAGATTGGATTGGACTGCTCATTCAAGAATTCTGGTTGTGGCAGGGAAAATTAGGTCTTGTGTCAGAGTTATGGCTTTAATAGCATTGAAAACATTCTGTTTTTCTATCCTAGGGAGTAAAATCCCTTAACACATTTTGGCCCCCCCAGGGGGATTGTCACATTGTGATGTGTTGTGCTGTCTCCCTGCTAGCTGAAGAAACAGATCTTGAAGTCATGACAGGTTCTTCTGACTGGTACTTGCAGAAAGTGTCCTTTGACATGGGGAAGATTTTTTGGTACTTTTTTATGACTATATAGTCATTCCCGCTGTGTTGCCTGTGTAATAAAAGTGTCTTCAAAAGATCTGCCCCAGTATACTTTTCTCACAGAAACATCAATCAGCTACAAACAAANAGGCACAGAGAAATTAATCTCCAAGAAAATCTTCCTGTTTTAATTGGTCAACTTACTATAAAATTCTCTATGATCTATTTCAGGTCTATGAACTCCCACTAATAGATATGCAACCCTTAGAGAGATTCATTGGTGGATTATCCTAAAAATAATTTAATAACATTTTAAAAGTGTGTGTTCTGTAATTTTCTGATTGAATTTGAATGCACATTTAAAAAAATATCTGAACAAGAGGCAAATAGAAAGAGAAACTAATGTCTGGGTTTTTTTAGATGTTACAATAGAAAATATATTTAATATGATATTGATATGGTTTGGATTTTTTGATTCAACCAGAAAATCCTGATGAAATATTTGAAAGAAAACCAATCACAACAGAAACAAGAATCAGCTTCACAGAAAAGCAAGAAATCTACTTCAGGAGAGGGAGGCTAGATTAATAAGAAAAAAAAACCCTCTCACAAACTAGGGACCTCATAACTAGCCAGCTGTTATGCATGACCCACTGCTGGTTACCTATGCACATATTGCACAATTCAGAAAAGGGCATGTGCTTCAGTCACACGTAAGCATGGATAAATCCGGTATTTTAATAATAGAAGAGGAAAAGTAAGATTTAGGAATTCTTTTTTCCAAATGATGTAAATTTGATTTGCTGCCAAAAATTTCTATTGAAGATTCAATCCTTTGATCAATAGAAAGAGATGCAGTCTTTGAAATAATGAATATATAATACTGTCTACTGAAAATATTATTGAGTGGTAAACTAACACCATTAGTAGATGTGTTGATCAAACATGAATGATTTTACAAGGCAGTGATATTCATCATCCTTAAATATTGTGGGACCTTTATTTTTTCATACAAAATTCATGTCAGTATGTCTGAGTATTTCTAATTTTATAAAAAAAATTTTTACAGACACCTGTATTTGTATTTCAACCTTCCAATTTATGAAGAAGGTACAATTATTTTATCTATACCTATATCTATATCTGTCTATATCTGTCTAAATACATTTGTCTGTCTGTATCTCTCTACATCCATCTATCTGTCTATCTACATACATCTACATATATAGATATTTGAAGTTAATTTAAATAAAAATATAGTTATTGGTCTTTAATTTTGTGAGTTTTGGAACAAAATCAGTTTGAAAATATTCAAAAGACATAAGACTTTTTGACTGACTCTAATTTCTTGCAGATACCAGTCTTCCACTAAAATCCACTGTACAACTCAGCAGAACTGTCATGTTTTATTTGTGTAAGATGTGGAATACATAAATAAGACTTCTGCAGTGAAGAACAAGGTAATTTGACAGAACAGGATAGAAAAGTATCACAACAGCTTCCTGAACAATTGTTTTTTTGGCGTGCTCACTTACCTGATAGCTTGTGGGAAGATATAGAAATTGGCAACATTGTATTATGTTATTTATGCACAAATTATTTTAGGATTAAATCCTTTGTTATGAAAATCTATAAGCTTTCCTTTTGTGTGTATATATGTAAGAAAGTACTCATAAATAATTTTATAAAGAGCAGGAACTGAAGGACTTGATGGACAGTGCCCTAAAAAATCTTATTGCAATGAGTGTCTGTCTCACAGCTGGCTCTTCCACTCCTAATTACTACCTTAAGGAAAAATCATCTAATCTACCTGCTATTCTTGTTGGCTGCTGGCTGTTTTACTCCTGCTCAGTGTCCCACTTTCTATTTATAGGCTTTGATATTTTTCTTTCTCTTTCGTGCTCTCCCAGTTTATCGCACCCATCCTCTCCACAGGAGTAGACTCCCATGTATGTGGTCAGAAAGCCATATGTACACTAATCTATGGGTTGGACCTTAGATCTGTACAGATCAGGGGATCAAATAGAGAAGTGAACCTGAGCTGCAGTCAAGTATTTGCAGGAGAATAACAAAATTACTGAATTTGCTGCAGAAAAAAGAATCCTTCTCTTATATTTTGATTCATTGCCNCCCCCCCCAACCAAACGAAAAAAAACCCCACCCAGAAAACAAAAAAGCCCACCCAGGTCTAATCTTTACAACTTTTACTAAATGTGGTGGGACGTAAGTTGCATTGCCCACTTCAGATCTGTGTAAAACCCTGGCTGTGTGCTTGGGAGATGTGGCCCTGTTTCTCTTGCCCTCACATGCAGTCATGCATTTCCATTCCCCTGCTGATTTTGCCCCATGAACTGGTTCAGTGTATGAGCAGATGTGCTGCTGCAGTACAGGGAGAAAGGGAGGCCAGGACAATCCCTGTGAATCAAAACTACCCATAAGACTCCTTTTCTTGCACTGACAATCCTGCGTTATAGTTTAGGAACGGGCAACATTGTCATCTCATTTCAGATGGTTCCCCTTATGTAAATTCATGAAAGTCATTGTTCCACTCTATAGTTACTGTGATTCCTTAGCCTTAAATGAAGATGAGTATCCCACATAGGCCTGGCTTCCAGGGCTATTTAAACTTTTGCTATTTGGATTTCTATGGACATCTAATCCAACAGTGAGAGGATGATCTGATTTTGGATATCATCCCCAAATTTTGTACTGACATTTTTGTCCCACTGAGTATATTGGAGTTTTATACCATATTTAGGATATATTTTGGCCCAGTATATGCATCAATAATTTAGCTCTGTTTGCTTCAAGTTTTAAAGCTCTACTTTTACCTGTTAGCTTTGAAGAAATTGGAGATAATATAGAGATAAGAGAGAAAATTTGGTTCTTCAGAATACATAACAAATTAATTTCAGACACAAAGATCCACAATTAAATGAAATCTACAATGTGGCTGTTGATTTTGGTAAGAAATAGGTCAAGGTATTAGATTCCTGCTATTTAAAATAGTTATTAGCAAAAGCCAAGGATATCTCTTCTGCTTCTCTTGAGATTGTCTCCAAGTATGGTAATATTTACAGCACATTTGCATTTTTGGGCTAGTATATGTTCATTCTTGATTGAATCACAAAAGACTATGTAGAGGTAGTACCTGCTGGTATCCTTATATCCATTGTCTGGTCAAATGATTAGGATTAATCAAAAGAAATAAATTATCCAGAGGCAATTAGTAAATACAGAAAAACTATGGAGGATATTTCTGGGGATTTTACATATGTATTATAACACTAGTGCACTGGAAGTTTAAATATTTCTGTTATACAAATGAAATGTTCTTGGCAATATTTTTGACAATAAAATATAATTTCCCACTTCCAAAAAGGAGATGGAAAGAAGATACCTTCCATATAATCATATTTCAGATAAACTTGAAGGAAATGGAAAGCATAAAACTCATTTCAATCCTATTTGATTCACTAATATCCCTTCCCTGCCCCCTCCAAATATTTTTTTTCATTAAAATTTTCGCATGTTACTGTTTACATCCATTTAAATACATAGAACTCATTGCTTGTTGCTGGGTTTAAAGAACAAAACAAAACAAAAAACCAAACCAATTTATTCTGTGAGAAATAAGAAATAAAAGCCATTAAATTTACTAGCAGATTATTTCTATGTAAATTTTGCTCACATAATTTCCCAATCGATACTTTTTCTGCTTATTCTCCTAGGTCCTACAAAATCCGGTAGAAGAATAAAGATAAATACCATGTAGTCAATATATATTTATAGAAGACACTGAAAACCAAAATAATTCAAAATGTAGCAACGTTTTGTTATGGATATCTGTGAACATTTTGAAATCTAGCTCAGAGTGGAAATAAAACCCAGACCAAACCAAAGCCAAACTCTAAACCCAGTGTCATGTAAAAATAGTTTTAAGAATATGATTTTTTTTTAAGGATTTACAGTTATTTTTTGAAAAAAAAAAATCAAACCATATGAAATAAGATTAGGAAAATGGACACATTAATTTTTTTCTACAAATTCTTTTATTATTAGGGCAAAGAAATTTCTAGTTTGTTTCAGGAGCATTTGAGTTAGGAACAACAACCAGAAGGGATAGAGGAGAAATAAAGAAGGCATAGATAAGGCTTACTTGCATCTCTGTAATGATTCCTACAGAGTACTTTAGCAGTGGCTAAGTTTGATATGGATTTACAAATATTTTTCAAGGACCATGTATAAGGTATTTTTTCCCACTCCTCAAACCCTGTTGTAGACCAAACGTCCTCCTGTTGATTAATTCCACCATTAAGTAAGGTTTTTTTACGAAACATTTCTCTTCTTATATCCTATCCTTTCTTAGCCTTTCTAATGTTCTAATAATAATTATTACTGAGTTTTCTTAGTTAACACCATCATTCTAGTAACATCATCATACCTAGTTTCAATTTATGGGTATTTTGTTCAACTATAAAGAAACACACTGAAAGGAAAAGGAAACAGTGATTTTCATTTTCAAGTTATTAGGGAAAAAATCTGAATGTACAGTGAAAATTTTGCTAAATCTCTCACTTTGCATGGCTTATGCACACAAATAACAGTAAAAATATACACATTTTGAAAAGTGTAAACATCTGACTGTGGAAAACCGTAGAACTCAGAGTAAGTCAGAAATAATAAGAAAAAAGAAAAAAAAATAACAAAACCAAAACCAAAACCAAAACAAACCAACCAAAAACAAACAAACAAACAAAAACACCAAAAAACCACAAAAATACCAAACAAATAATAATAATAAAAAAGAAACCTGAAAAGCTTTTTATAAATTATTTATTGAGAAAAGATTCCTGCCCTTGTTGGAAATGCATGGAAATTCTATGGGTGCCTACTGAT
>VZTR01001716.1:28233-73679 GCA_013400775.1 Chaetops frenatus | reverse complement strand
GGGGGGGCGGAAATGCTGCACAACAGCAGCCGATGGGCAAGAGAATGGTACAGAACTATTCAGATCCCAAGGTCTGGAGGGGAAGAAGGAGCGGGAAGAGGTGCTCCAGATACTGGAGGAGAGATTTCCCTGCAGCCTGTGGTGCAGCCCATGGTGAGGCAGCTGTGCCCCTGCAGTCCATGGAGCAGACATCCACCCTGCAGCCTATGGAGGATCCTATGTCCAAGTAGATGGATGCTCCCTGAAGGAACCTGTGAACTGGAGAAGAAGAAGCCCATCCTTGAGGTGGCCTCTGACAGCACCTGTGACCCCCATGGAGATGAGCCCATGATGAAGCAGGTTTTCTGGCAGGACCTGTGACCCCATCTGGGAACCCACACTGGAGCAGTCTATTCCTGAAGGACTGCACCCTGTGGAAAAGACCCACACTGGAGCAGTTCATGAAGAATTGCAGCCCATGGGAAGGACCTGTGTTATATAATTTTGTGAAAGACTGTCTCCCATGAGAGGCACCCCATGGTGCAGTAAGAGTATGAGGAGCAAGAGACAAAGCATTATGAACTGACATGAACCCCTATTCCCCATCCCCTTGCACTTTTCAGGAGGAGGAGATAAAGAAGTCAAGAGTAAAACTGAGTCCCAGAAGGAAGGACCAGTAGGAAAAATGTGATTTAAGATTTGTTTTTATTTCATATTATCCTACTTTTGATTTTTATATAAATTAAATTAATTTCACCACACTAAGTCTGTTTTGTCCATGATGTTTTGTCCATGATTTTGTCCACTGAGTCATATCCTTGCCCTCATATTCACCCATGAGCTTTCTGTCACATCTCCTGTTGAGGCAGGGAAATGATAGTGGGATTGGTGGGCACCTTGCAGGCTAGCCAAGGTAAACCCAGCATATTATCGCACTATCTTAATAAAGTAATGTAACTTTGGGTTTGTCTTAATCCTGTATGGAAATTAACTTCTTCCATATTTTAAAGCAAATTTGACAGTTCTTCTTTGTCCATATTTATTTTAATTTTTAGCTCAAGAATGCTGTCATGGGTCCTACGTGTGCCTTGGACACTTTTTCAGAAAATGAAATAATATGAATGCGAACATGTATGTTGTGGATTTCTACAGCACTCAGTAGGCTTCTGTTACATAATACAATTACACTGTTACGAATAATTCCTGAGAGTCCCCAGAAGCCCTCTCTTATCCTTGCACAAAGAATGATTTTTCTCAGTCCAGAGAAGAATCTATTCAGTTGTACGCTGATAAGACAGTAGTGCTGTGCCACAGGACAGGGCCTCACAGAAAATCTGGAGACTAGTCCAACCCTTGATTATCTCAGTCTCCTCAGGGAGTCTATTCTCTCACAAGAGAAGAGACCCTTGACCATAACCTGGAGATCTCACTCTCTAATCCTAAGATTAGCTGCATTTCCCCAGGAGGTTAGTACAGCTGTGTTTATAGGCTGTTGGTGTGGATGAAGGATACTATCTTTTCTTCTAGGCATAGGCCAATTGTGTAGGTTCCCATGAGACCTGACCTGATGATTTTTCAGTGTGACCTAGCATTTTAAATTCTGTTTTGCTCTTCTAAACAGACTAAGTGACTGATCAAATGTCATTGTCTCTGACACACTCTTGATAAACACTCCCAAGCTACTGCAGCAGGAGTACATTTCCTTAGAACCCAGGAATGGAGGCACTGCCTATAACCTGGGTCCCACTGGGACTTTCAGAGAAAAAAAATCCTGCAAGCTGCAGTTTAAGGATGAACTTTCCTGTCTCTGGTCTGATGGCAACAGACGCCTTTCTACAGAGAGTAGAAAACTTGCTCTACATTTTCCCTTTCCAGAGCTACACAGTAAGAAAAGCACTACCAGATTTCATGTTGAATTCGAGAATATTACGGATTTTAATTAATACTACAAGTAGTACACAAATCTATTAAAAATAAAACTGTACATATTTCCCTACTTCATTCTCTCCATCAACTAACATGCAACTTCTGTTTCAAGACAAAGTCTTCTGGGAGGAATGCAGATCTCTTTCCTGAATTTGACACAGCTTCTTGTCAAGCTTCTATACTTACTGCCCATTTCTGTTATTTCTATGTCTATTCTCATATGAAATCTGTTCAAAGGTTTTGTTATTTTAATTTTTTTTTTTTTTGCTATTTCTTCCTTCCTTCCCTGGTTCTCCACAAGACACAGAATTCTTTCCTGCTTAGACATCTCCTTTGCTAATACATTAAGCCAGTTCCACCAGAATTGGAAAACTTTATGGCCAATATTAGTTCCCAGATTGAGAGACATGAGATGTAATGCTGACAAAATGGTAGATTACATAAATCTAATGTTACTCAGTGAATCAGAAGACACATCCTGTCTTGAGCCAGAACTAGTAAAGAGTAAATAAAAGGATTTCATGAGCCATCAGGCCTGGGTTGGGAAATGTATCACCAAGATCACATAATTATTATAAATAGTTGCTTTAGTTAAATTGTAAATTTCAAATATGATACGTTTTAATCAGAAATTTGTGTGAATCAAAGAGCAATTAATTTGGTTGAAACTTCCAGCAACATTATGGAATAATTCTTAAATGCCTAATAGTAATTTCATTTAGAAAAATTGAAGTTGTTCAGTTTTTTCCTTGTTTTAACCATTTCTTGGAATAGTTACAGAAACTAAAAATCCGTCAAGCCCACTACATATTGTGAAAATTATGTACAGCTTTCCAAGTTATACCAGTAGTCATAAATATTGTCATTTGTATATCTAAGTGCAATATACACATTATCAATATGTCATACTATGTTACACACAGTCAATTTATGTACAGCTACGTGTATAGTCAGAGTCACTTACAGGAGGGCAACACTAGCTACCTGCCAGATACCCACTAGCAGTACAAATGTATTTCTAAATATATTAAATTGCAAGGAATATTTAGTTGTATGAACAGTGTGGCAGAAGTTCAAATTGGTAGCCAAGTGTAAAGGGCCATTCTCATGCACAGAAGATTTGATGTAGAACATTCTGTATTCTGCAATGTGCAGTCCTGTAACCTTGTATAGAAGCTAATCTGATTATATTTAAGGAATCAGGACTGCTCATCACTTTTAATGAAATATAAATTATTGATAAAATCATGCAGATATGGAAGCCAGACTGCAGGAGGTGTGCACATGTATTAATGAAATAACTTGATTACTCTAAGAGTACAGAGCATAGTCCTGCAAATGACTGACCATGATAAAATTTTCATTGCCAAGCCTTCCATCAAAAACTGTAATGAAAAGTTAAGTTTCAATCAGAGCTTCGAAGCTGTAAAGTTTAAAACACCCTTTCTCACTCAGTCTTCTCTGTTGCACATAAACCCTTTTTGGGAGAACTCATCACGTGACCTTTCTCTCAGATGGAATGCTGTTCCAACTTCTGTTACATTCTCTTCCCCAATGGCCTTCCAAAAAGTGAAAGCTAACAAAAAGTAGGACAATGCAGAACAGCTGTACGAAAGGATAAACTTTGCAGCACATCCAATGCTTTGGATCATGATTTAGGAAACATGAATTCCAGTAGTGTATTTTGTACAGGCTTTCCATGGAGAAGCTATCAACATTCTCAGCTTCCCTCTGCACCTGTTTTGCGCACATAAATTGGGAATAGTCCATTTTGCAGTAAGGAACCTGAGCAACATAGAAATATTGTAGCACAAAGTCGTTACTTAAAAGGAAAAAAGTCTTATTCAGGGATATAAAGGTTATGACAAGAGACAGGTCCTTCATCAACTGAGTATCTTAACTCTATGTGAAGTGACTATAGTTAAAGTCACTGTCTCTGTAGTTAAAGACAACACATTCAAAAGGCCGTACCACGGAGCCATTTCTAAATATCTGCATTCCATATAATTTCGTACAATGGACGAAGACTAAAGTACTTGCTGAAGCCTTATTAATTCTCTGATTTCTTTCTTTCTCAGTTAATCATTGAAAAGCATTTTTTTGTCCCTTTTGGGTAGTTTATTCAATTTATCATGTATAGTGCCAATTCCACTCTATCTTTGTTAGCTCAGCACTTTTTCAGAACCCTAAAATACTCTTAGGGGATATAAATCACACTTTTCTTTTTGACAGGAAGGGAAATGGCCAGGAGGTGGACCTCAGAACGGCAGAAGGTAAGCTTGAGTAGTGAAGTCTAATACCTAAGATTCAGCCTTGCAGTTACAACAGTAAAAAGCCTTGAGGGAATTATACAGAAATGGCCATGGCATGCTGTTTCCTTAGTGCAAGGCTTTTTCAGCACTGCTTTGCCTTAGGTGACCTACATTCTCAAATGCTTCAGGGAGAGCTAGGAAAATCAAAATGAAAGAGGAAAACTTTAGCAAGGCTGACCAGAGAACAGAAGCTTCCTGAAGAGGGACTTGCAGCAATTAGCTGGTGGAACCTAAGACATGGTATTTTTTTGTTCAGTTTAGCTTTATTACTTTGTGTCAGCAAATAACAAAATATATGAAGCATTGCTCAAAGTCACCTATTTGTTAATCTCAAATGTTGCTGACTGCCCCCGTCACTAAATTCCACAAGTATTTTCTTTGTTCAAAAACAAGAATTCTTTTACTGTGACATTTTTTAACAGACAACTTTTAACAAGTGTTCATTGATTAGGAAATGAATTGATAAGAGATGTAGATTTGTGTTAAAACTAAGTGGTTGTTATCCAAGCAGCCACCACATGTCATCTTATTTCTTGTCTAGAGACAATAACATGAGCCTATCCAACAGACTTAGTCATGATACTTTATTTTTTCTAGTGGTGTTAAGACAAACAGATCTTTGTCAGAGTTCCTCTGATCAGTGTGAATATGTACTGGCACCATACATTAATTTATTGTAGTTGGACCTAAAATGAACACATCAAGTTCTAGCCCCACTGGACTTAAGACCCTTATCATTAGCATGAAAGGAGGTAGCATTTAATTTGCAATTCCCTTACTTTCTCAGTTACTGTTACTTTAAAAACCATAGAAAACTCAGATTAAAATCTGAATAAACGAAACCAAACCAAACCACATCAAATCATAATTTGTTCAGTACTGCTGAGGAAGCATGGTTCAACATGAAGCAAAGGGTCAAACATAGAAAAGGTTCTCAAATTCTGTGCTGTTTTTTATTTAGGTCTCACGTCATATTTGACCATTTGATGCTTATTCCTTAGAAGCATTTGAATAGCTGAGCCCACTCTTAATTTAGGTCTTCATCTATTGCAAATAAAAACCAAGCAACTAGAAAATATGAAGTAAACAGTCAACTAGAGTAATATCAGTATTTTCCGGTCAGTAACTACAATTAATGTACAATTCCACAGTGTTTTCTGTTAATCAGTGGAATTGGAGACTGTTCTTTCCACATTGAAGGACACACATGTATGCTCTGTCAAATTTTGCTGAAGCTAATCAAGTTATCCTTGTATTCAGGTATTTAGATTAAACTTCTTCCACTTTTATCACCACTGTAACAGGATGTCTGAAGAGAGTATTTGTCCACATGTCAAACACTGAATTTTATACTCTGATGTGTCAAAGTACTGCTAGCTGTGGATTATTTTGTGTCAGGCTACGAATGGGAATACCTGATATAGGAAAATGCACTCTGCTACTTCTGCTCTATGAATGTAAAACTCCTGCTTTGAACAAGAGCAAGTTAGTATAAGGAGAAAAAGAACTCAGAAATCAAAATGGGGTTAAATCAAGCACGAATTGCTAGAGGACATTCAAAGCCTCAAATCCTAATGTATAGTATGTCCTTGCTTTTATATTTTTTTGAGGGGGAGGTGGGCTGAGTGGGAGGGAAGCTGCTTTGGTTTTGTTTGTGTTTTGTGTGTGTGTGCATGTGAAGCAGCCATACAAGCCATGTCAAACTAAAAACAAAGCTACACTGGGGACCAGGCTTTTCCTAGAATAGTCTCAGATCACATTTAAATGCTCATGGTTGAATGATCACTAAAATCATGTCGGTTGAGTTACTCAGAGCAAACATGATGTATTTTGTCAGCTCCATACTTTTATATTGGAAGTATATTCTATTTAGGAGAAGAACAATAACTAGTTCTCTGATTGCATCACAGAGATGCAGAAGGAAAATACTTGATGTGCCACAAGGGAAAAAAAACCCACAAACATCAACAGAAACCCACACATTAGTACTAAATTATCAAACAATTGGAAATTTGTTTAATATGCTCCTACACTCTTTTATTACAGCAGAAGTACTTCTAATAACTTCTAACTCCACAAGAATTAATTTGTCTCATACAGCAGAGAGATGTGAAAATAACTGGAATCAAAGGGGCAACTTCTTCAGGTTTCTAAGGACATCAAAGTCCCTAAGGCAGTTGACTACAGTGTATTCAAAGCTGTGATTTAGCAGCTACCATCTCAACTGAGCTCTATAGCTCAGTTCCTGAGCTCTCATTCTTTGAATTGTTACATTCACCTGTAAGCTAATGATTCATAAATAATTGGCTTAAAATAATATTGATTTGGTATATTAATTGCAAATGAAAAATATTTTCTAAAAGCACTATTGATTTACCAGTTGGGTAAATCAGAAAAGTGCTAAGCAAAAAACCAAAATTAAACATTAGGGTTAAAAAAACAACAGTATCACGCATGATAGAGAGAAATCTCTGTGAAAATTATTTGGCAAAGTTTTACAGTATGTAACATGGTGTACTTTTTTTACCCAACAAAATAAGTCAGCAATAAAGCCACTAAATTTTGCCCTGCCATTCTTCATATATTGAACAACACCCAGAAGCAACTAAAAAAATCTCAGGTTACATAATGACTGTCTCAGAAAACCTCTGTCAGTTCATGTCCAGAATAGTATTTTGTGAAATAAATCAGAGCACTGTGTTTCATGGCCACCAGTGTGATGACCCAGTCTTGTGCTTCCTCTGATAGCAAGAAGGAAAGATGCTGACTGATGCAGCTTCTTATTTTGGGTTCTAATGATTTTTGATTTAAAGTAGAACTAGTTTCACAAATAGGTATTTTTTAAAGTAAAACCCTTCAGAGGCTAAGCTTAAGATCTCTTACCATTTTTGAGTCAAAGCAGGAAAAAGCAAAAGGGTGAAAGAGATAAAATTTACCACTATACTTCCTGGAGCAGCATGCAGAAGTACCATTGCAGAGAAACAGAAACATCAGGACTGGTATGAATCAAGTGTGAATGCAAATACATGAGTGAACGCAGAGGGGAAAAAAACCAAACCAGTGCTGGTAACACCTAGGTCAGTGGGCATGTTTATCCTGCCTGGGAAACCACTTGCTCCAGGTAGAGGAGCTGGTGATCCACATCGCAGCTTGCGTGAGCAGGTAATGAGCTGTGCTGTGCTGTGCTACACACCCGGCAGGGCTTGCAGGCTGTGCCGTGCTGTGCTGTGTTGTGCCTGTGCTGCACACCCGGCATGGCTTTCAGGCTGTGCCGTGCCGTGCCGTGCCGTGCCGTGCTGTGCTGCACAGCCAGCACAGCCTTCAGGCTGTGCTGTGCTCTGTCTGCAGGATCACCTCAGCAGTTGGCTGCAGCAGAGGAACCCGCAGGCGGGTGCCGCTCCGCCTGCACATCCTTGCCCATGTCCAACAGTGCAGCCAGAAGTTCTCACCTCAACCTTCAGGTGAAGAGCTGCTTACTTGTAAGAACGTTATTTAGTATCCTGTTTTGATTCTGCCTTATTTATTCTGTCTTCTTAAAGCAGCTATTTTATTAAGCCGTTTGTTGTCAGGTCTTTCTTACTGAGCTGCAGAAAGTGCCCTGCACCTCCTTTCTCACCTCACCCACACTCCAGACCTTGGTGCAGAACAGTAGGTCATCACAGTCTCAGCACATAAACATGCAGCTTATCGAGATATCTCATTAGGCAAACAAAGGACAGACTATTTTCAGAAAAGGAGGCAAAGGGATATTTAATAAAATAGTAATGCTAATAACACCCAGAGGTAGGACATGATGAATAAACAAAAGATAATCACTGTGAACATAAAAAGGTACAAAAAGTATGTTCAGGAGAAGCAGGATATAGTTACTGATCATGAATAATCCAGGACATGTGCCAAGGACATAGTAAGCAGCGCCCCTTGTTCTGCTATGTCGTGGTTTAACCCCAGCTGGCGACTGAGCATCAAGCAGCCAATCACTCACTTCCTCTTCCCTTACCCCCACACCATGATGGGGAGAAGAATCAAAAAAAAGTAAAAACCATGGGCTAAGAACAGTTCAATAACCAAAATAAAGTGTAATAGTAATAATAATAATGAAAAGCGAGATAACAGAAAGAGAGAGAAGAAAACCCAAGAGAAATTAGTGATGCACAGTACCATTCCTCTCCACCCACTGACTAATGCCCAGCTCATCTCCCAGCAGTGATTGGCCCCTCCCAGCCAACTGCCCCCAGTTTAAATACTGCACATGACATTCTGTGGTCTGGAATATCCCTTTGGCCAGTTTGGGTCAGCTGTCCTGGCCATGCTCCCTCCCAGGTCCTTGTGCAGCTCCTCACTGGCAGAGCACAGGAACCTGAAAAGTCCTCAGTTCACGGTAAGAACTACTGAGCAACGACTGAGCTGCCAGTGTGTTACCAGCATCAGTCTCATACTGAATTCAAAACACAGCTCTGTATCACCTGCTAGGATAAGAATTAACTCCATCCCAGTGGAAACCAGGACATGTTGCCAGAAGCAATCCTGGCCACACCACTTGAATATACACACCTTGGTTCTTCTGACAGAATGAGTGAAATATAAGTGAGTGAGCTAAGTGAGATGAGCTTTAAAATAAAAATCACGATCCCTTTCTGTGTGGTCTCACACAGACTTTTCTTGCATTATATGCCACATTAATTGGTCCTCCACTGAAATTTGCCAATTTAGACATAACAAGATATAATAAAAAACTAGCACATATCTCTAGCCATGGAGATCAGAAAGGAGAACAGATCTACTTATGCTATACATGAAGGAGTGACACAATTTAAAAAAAAAAAAAGAGAAAAATTTCAAGTCATGGACCAAAATACAGCAGTGATTGGCTACACCATTCTCTGCTGGCCAGGAGTATGTCTGGCAATTCTAGTGAACAGTAATAGATTGGAAATCCCAGGGAATTTTTATCACTATACCACCTACAATGCCTTCACAGATCTGCTTGAACATGAAACATAAATATCTCGAGCCATTTCAGATTTACTTCTCTTTTAAATACATTTAAAAACCCTTGAGAGCAAGAAGGGAAAGCTGCATTTACAAGAGGCCAGAGTCTGCCTGGTATATATACGACCAAATTCATTCTCTCATTTAATATACTACTGAATTTCATTGCTAGTGTACTGGTCAGCTTCCCCCAGCTGTTCCCTCCATTGGATCAAATGGGAATAGAATAGGGTACAAAGAAGTATCAGAGCTCTAAATTGAATTTCAGAGGGAAAGCAAAGCTGCAATCAGCACACCAATGCAATACAGTACCAGAAATCCTGGGCTGAAATGAGAATGAAAAATGCCATGGAAATTAGCACTTTTACAAGAGCTTTTTAGCTTCATGTGAGAATACAAAATGGCTAAAAGTTCTGTTCTTTAAAACCCTGCCTCCCAGTGCCATATTATCTACCATTGGAAAACTCTGTGCTACTTTCTCCTGGGAGACTATGTCAGAGAATATGCTGAATTAAAAGCGACATACAAGGATCATGGAGTCCAACTCCTGGTATATTTAGCTACTTTAGTTATTTATATTTAGTTAATTTAGTTAATTTTAGCTAATTTAGTTAATTATTTAGCATAATTATGCTAATAAAATTATTATATACGGTCAAAACTTAGCAATAAAGTTGAAAGCTGTTTTACAGAAGAATCTGCAAAATGCAAAGCACCACCTCAGCATTTCTCATAGGAGCTTGATTTCCACCACTATTTTACTTCTGGAGTCACAGGAAATTAGTTTACAGACATTGTGTTGCTGCCTTATTTGCAGAGGATTTAAGTAGTTTCTAGTAGAGTTTCTGAGTTGCTCTCCCACACTAAAATAATTCACTAGACTAAGGTTACAAATAAAATAAAATTAAGTTTTAGGTGAGAGCAGACAGGGTTATGGAGCCTGTTCTAGAACCAGTGCCAAAGTGCACTTTAAATTGGAAGTGGAATCCCCCCTTTAAATGTTTTTGTACTACTGGAAGGAAAAAGCCACAGTCCCACTTATACCTAGGCCAGAGCCCCTAAGCAACCTGACAGAAGGCAAATCCTCTCTTTGTGGTCAATCCTTTGAGGTTTTTTTCCCCTTTAACCCAACTCAGAATTGATTCGAAAGCACATTATGTCATACTCTAAAGCTGCTGTTCCAACAAACTGTTTGGCTGCCAGTCTGTGACAGTCTGAGTCCCTCCCAAAGACAACAAAGCAGAGAATATAATCTGCTTCATCATGCCCTCAGCATACTAATGTTCAGTAATAAAATAAACATACAAACCCCACAGATTATTACTTATTACTTACCCACAGAACTCACACTAAAACACCCACTAAACCCACAAAGACAACACTGACTGCAAATAGGAGGCAACATTTTTCTCGCACATTGACTTGAAAGGGGTTGACAGAGCTCAAAAAAGTTTTTCTGTCATTTCCAAGAACAAAAGATGTGCAGCGAGGCACAAATCATGATACTTTTGTCAAAGGTAGTGTGAACAAGAATTTTAAGTCATAAGTGGAGCTGGGAAGTGAAGAAGAATCTCATATGGAAAAATATAGAGTGTGCTTTACCACAACATCTCTTCAGTTAAACCCACTTGAGGGCTTCAGACTCTTACACATGACTTACACAGTTCTTTATAGAACAACTCTTTATCAGTGGACATTATTATAATAATGTTCTTACAAAAGTCTGCATAATCTTGCCAACCAGTCCTAGAGAGATGCCCATGAATGAGTCTGGAAAATCTTGGGAAGAAAAGGCAGCAAGTGTGGAGGGTAGGAGAAAAGGAAGTAAATTACCATTTTCAGGATTGCTGGATTTTCACCACAAGAAATTACAAAAAATAATGTGATATGTTCACTTTTCAACCTGGTACAAGTTCTCACCTTGTTTAGTTGGATAAATGTTGGTGTGAAATAAGACCCACTTCTTCCCCTTTAAAATATGGATAGCTAAAGTTTTAGCCATCATTTGAAGAAAGATGTCTTGCTTTTTTAGAGCTGTGAACTTGTTCCAGGATGAAGTATACAGGTCCTGCTTTATCATTTTCATGCTGGATGTCAGGAAAAAATATCATAACAAGCTGGCCATAGGAGGGGTTGTGTAGCCAGATTGCTAGAGATATTTGATACCTCCAGCCCTGAAAGTTTTCAATGCTCAGCTAGGCAAAACTGCAGCTGACCAAGGTGGTAAATACACTGGATCAGCCAGAGATCCAGTATATTTAAGACCTTTTGAAAACAGAACATTACAAGCAGCAGTTAAAAAAGGAATAAAATTATGGTACAGGCATGAGAAGAGAAAATCCAGCTGACAAACCGGGGAATTTCACAGAACTGTCATGTTGGCACCACGAGCATATAGGAACATCTATGAGTTCTCTCACATCTAGGGTTTAGTTTGACAAACAATTCCTGGTAAGACTAAGAACTGCTAATGTTATCTGTTTTTAGCCACATCTGTACAGAGAGGAACTCTTTTGGAATTTAATTTGGTAATTTAATCCCTCTGTTAACCATATGATTTGACACAGGACTGGTTGTAAGCAACTGGACCATTTTAAAGGTAAGGATTTAAAAGAAATTATATGAACTTAAAACTTCAGTAGCCTTCTTGCAGAACTGCTTAGTTTTTGATGGTGGTTTTTCCAACTCTCCTTTTTCAGAGGTGTGTTTTTTAAAAGCCCATGAATACTGGAACTTTAAGAGTGGTTAGGGCATCCTTCCAGTGGAATACTCAGTTTGGTGTTCCTTGATACTTGTCCGCTCATTCCTGTCAAATCAGAGGATGATCTTCCTGGACTAATACTCTGCCTCCTCAGAAGTGGTCATTTAAATTTTAAATTTACCTTTATATTGCACACATACAGCTAAGAGAATGTGTGAACCTAGTTTACAGGCATTTTATGTTTATCTGAAACAGGAGATTGATATGTTACTGATAGTGGTGAGAGTTGGACCCTGTACTTATCCATTAAAGGGTTTTTCTTTCAAATCCCCACTGAACTGAGACCATGCTGTTTGGTCATTCATATGTAGGTCACATTGTGACTGTGGCCTGTTATCCATCCCTTCAAATAGGTTTTAGTTGCCCAAACAAATGGAAAATCAAAAGGATCAATGGTGCCCTCTAACCAAAATGTGCTCAGTATGGCAGGTGCACAACTGAAAACTTTATTAACAGTCTGATCTTGTCTTTATACTATTCATAAGGAACTGATATACCAATTGAACTCAAGTGAAGAAAGTCACTTTTTGGAAGGTGACCAGCACATGACAAGCTGCATCTTAGTTTTTCATTCCTGCCCCCATACTTGGACGTAAGCAGAAAAAAGAGAAAGCACTGCCAAAGAGGCATAACAAACAAATCATTCTTAACAGCTATTTCTAGAACACTTACTACTCATGTAAAAACACAAGAAAAACCCTGAGATTGCTTTATAACAAACCATGAATTTGGGGCCAGTATGCTCCCAGAACAGAGGAGCCATGGCAAGGTAACTGAGTGTTGTTCAGAATCTCCTTTTAAGACAGTGTCTTTCAAAGGCTAATTTATTGATAAAAATTCTTTATGGCAGTGCATCAATTCAAAGAAAAATTGACAGAGTCACTAAAGCATTTTAAATCAAAATATCCCATCTTTAAAAGGTTGATTGCATGTGTATTTCTCAGTTTTGTAATAGCCCCAGTATTGGCACTTCAAGTTTCAAGTACCACGCATGTCACTACACCGAGGGATTATAACAAGCCGGGAGATTTACAGCCCAGACTAACAGCAGTTGGATTTCTTTGGGAGTTTAAAGCCCTGTGAGCTGCTCTGGTCCTGACTGCTGGTAGAAGAAGAAAGAACAGCATGTCAGATGTGGCTAAGCAGACACATAGCTTAGAGTACAGCCAACAGCTGGACTAATGAGGTCAGAGAAGGATTGATTCAGCTCATGAATGGTAAACAAGGGTGAACAATGGAATCTAATTACCAAGCAGAGAAAAATAGAAGCCCAAAGGAGTATTTTGGTAACTTGTGAATAAACTTATGCCATCTTCTCTGACCTCTGCTTTCTTCTCCTCCAGACACAGGTGTTAATGTGTTACTTTCTTCCTTTTCGTTGTCTTATTTGTTTAGAGCACAGAGCATCAGGATTTTTGTAGGAAAAACGCTTGCTTGCTTGCTTGCTTGCTTTCTGCAGTTCGTACAACACATTTTGACACTGGCTAATCAGTACCAAGGAGATGTTTGAGTGAACTGAGGAGAAGTATTCTACAACCTACTAGCATAGATAAGGGCAATGAGATGTATGATCCAGTTGTCCAGTGACTGCATGGTTAAATGGCTCGTGCATTCAACGCAAGAAGAAAACAGCCAGCCTTGTTCTAAAGAGCAAGAGCTTCCCTTTTCTGCAAAGACATTGTTCTTACAGCAGCAAGTTATCACACTGAAGGACATGTTTCCCCTAATTAAAGTCAATAAAATGAATGCAAGCAAGGCAGTTTTTCATGTCCATATCTCCAATGAGTCGTTCACAGGTTTAGCTGTGCATTAATGAAATCGAACATCCTGATGATTACATGAGCTTCATAAGATTTTTTTCTCGTAGCATTAATTTTCTGAGCTGGTTCTAATCAGATAAGTAATGAGGGTATAGTCTTTAACCTCGTTGTCAAGAAAAGCAAAGATAGGCAGACTGTAACCATGGGACAAGGTTATGCTCTGTGATATCAAGCACCCTGGCAACAAGGATCTACAAACAGCAGCAGGAAAACACATTCTCCTTGCTATTTCACTGAATTATTGTGGGGTTTTATACTGAGACTACTGCAGTCATTTAGAAAGATTTTTCTCCTCCCCTCCCCCATGTAAACATGTCTCATTACAAAGCTCAAAAGAAAAATATTTCAAATATAGATGAACAATTTGCACTTGGACAGCTGCCCTGTAACAATGCAACAGAACACAAGGCCTTATCTCTCTTGGATAGGGAGTGATGTCAACAGTAGCTATGTTAACAAAGAGGTCAATAATGGCCAGTAAACATAACCCAAACAATTCAGTAAGTGAAGGGTAAGCCATCAGGGGCTGATGCAGAAGAGAGGCTAGTGCTTTTACAAGGCCTTTTAAAAAATGCCTCATTTATTTGTATCAG
This sequence comes from Chaetops frenatus, assembly GCA_013400775.1. Taxonomy (NCBI): domain Eukaryota; kingdom Metazoa; phylum Chordata; class Aves; order Passeriformes; family Picathartidae; genus Chaetops; species Chaetops frenatus. The sequence goes on along the minus strand of VZTR01001716.1, from coordinate 59,296 downwards.
GAACACACAAAGCAGGGGCAGACAGTTAGCTGGACTCTTTTTATTAATTATTATAGAAAAAATTTCATTATCTTGGCATACATTCCACAGCAATACGCTTGCAGGCACTGCTCAGTAGAAAATCCCAACCATTCAGTCAAAAAGACTGTCAAACTGGTCTCTTGGAAGAAATCCCCAGCAGCATTTTGTGAGAGACAGTATGTGCATACACAAGAGAAAATCAGCACTTCTACTGAACGAGTAAAGGGCAGCTATGTAGAAACATACTAAGAGCTAAATAGGTCACAGTTCAGGCACCAATAAACTGTTCATTAAAAAATTCAACAAAACTGCAAGCAATTATTTGCTTTCAGGCCTCCCTTGCAAAATTTGTGAAAAAATTTGTTGGCTCTCAAATTTTACTTGCTCTTATATAAATAATAATTCTGCCTACTATGCACATTGAAAATACCTATGTTCCCAGAGGGTACAGGGCAAAGGCTACTTTTAAGAACAATGCTAAGAAAAATGTCAAGGCTCCTCATTACTGCTCTACCTTATGGACTGCATCTGAAGGCCATGAGACATATTCATAACAAACAACTTGACAAGTCTCTATTTAACAAGTATCAATAAATGTCACAACTGAAAATAACACATCTTCATTTTCAGATTTAACTCTGTCTTCTTTAAGGGCTTTGTCAACTAGATTGCACAGTACTGCACTTGCCAGGTGCCCTTCCCTATAAAGAAGAAACAACCTCTAGCAGTTGCCACACAAAGATGTTTTGACATTCATAAGATGTTTTGACATGTTGAACTGTTGAACACACCTTAATTCAGCTGTTTGTGAGGTGTCTGTAGTTTAAACTCCTTCTGGAAAAATAAAATCTACACTTTGGTGCCTCCATATTTTTTTACAAGTCATTCTGCTTTTATCTAGTTTTCAGGCAATATCATTGAAGCGTAAGTAACTATACTATGGCAAGAATCCTGGGAACCAGCTAAAACAAAAAAAATAGCCTTTAAAACTAGCATCTTCTCTGTTTCAGTATTTTTCGCCAAAATTCTTTGAAGGTGCTCATTTATTTCTTGTGTTGTAGAAAACATGAGTGCTATCAGTTGAGCAACAAACAGATGATTCCAGTGTGTTTACTTGATGTACTGCCAGAAATCCACACCTTGCACTAACAGATCTGACTCACACAGTCCTTGGGGGAAAAAAAATCAAACAAAAAAAAAATGAATGCATGAAAAAAAAATCAAATAAAATTTCATTCTAGATGTTGTAAACAAAGACATTAGTATTTCTATAGAAATAATTAAAGGAAAAAGATATTAGAAAACAAAGGAAGTTACAACAGGTTTATTCTTTTGTTGTTGTTGTTAATTTTTTTAAGAAGTTCTTTCCAGTGTAAACTGTCCTTAATCTTAACAGATCCTGCATGAAGCGCTACAGTCAACCAATCATCACAGGTGTTTACAACAAATACTTGCACTTTTAAACAAACATTGACAGCAATTTTCAGTTCAGTGACTATTCCAGCCACTTAGAGCTTGGCAGAAAGCCCTGTCAAAGCACAAAGGCTACAAAAAGCAGGGCAACACAGAAACTACAGTTTTTGCTTACATTCTTATGGCTGTTACATGACATTAGTCATGTAGTAATGGTGTAAATATATAAATAGACATCAAAATGGTGAAAAACTTAATTAATATCCAGACCCTTATCCATTCAAAGATGCTTGAACTAAGAATATTCGAAGCAGTGTGTAACCTGCAGACAAATTCTGTGCATTTCACCAGCAGAAAATGTGCAAGTGACTTCTGCACTGTTTGTTCCTCAAAGTAGCATTCAGCCAGGGTTAATCAGGACTTGCAGCCCCTTGCAGATCTTATCAGCTTTGGAAAGGCAGTAGAACATCAAGGAATTAAATGTAAAGGAAAGACCCTGCAAAGTAACCTGTAACTACCTTATTCTAAATTTGGAACCACCAGATCTTTCTCACTGAAATATCCACTTGTTCCACCCCATTCCATTCAGCCAGCAGTTCTTGCCCATGTATGTGGCAAAAGTGACTGATGACAGGTAAAGTGTTGCTGAACTCACTAAAACTTTTAATGCTACAAGATAATTTCAGTCAACAGTTGGATGGTCAAAGGAGGACAATTTTTAAGGAAACTTTCCTGTCCAACCATCCAGGAGCCACTCTGGCATGACCTAAGCTGGGTCCAAGGCCCATTGCAGCTACACCCCCCATACTCACAGTCAGGCCAGGTTTCCTTATGGGCTCAACCACAGGTTTCCCTTAGCAGAGTCTCTGATGTCCAGATCCTTAAAATAAGTAAATCTTGGAGCAATAACAAAATAACAGTTCAAGCTGGGTCCCTCCAAGGAGTATTCAAGGAGTCCCTCCCTGAATAAAGGAACCCCTGGGCTTTTGTACCCTCACAGTCTAAGCATGGGAAAACCTGGAGTCCTCAGCTCCTGAAGTGTCTCTGAGTGTCCAGTCACCTGGCCACAGGTCCCTGGGCAGGTCATGCCTCTTGCCTGGGGCTTGGGCTCCACATCCAGAGCCCAACCTGCAGCTCCAGCTGCAGCTGCACTCAGAGCTGTACTCCATGCATGAGCACTAAATGAACTCCTCAACACACTGACTGCTAACAACTCCCAATATTTTAGGCATATTTAACACACCATTTGGCGGTGGTGTGGCTGCAGACAACAGCCTTTAATGTGAGAGACAGATGTACAAATCCATTCCTTCACTCCCACAGCAGTTACTTCCCAAGTGAAAGATACTGGAACAGAACACACATGAGTCTTTACTAAGAACAAGCAAACAACAACGTCTACTTCTGGTCCCACCAATTTCTCTTCAGGGAAAGTGGGTCTCACTTCTTATTAAGGCAACAAAGCTTATGTGACTACATGATCACCCTCTCTGTTTTACATGAGGTTTTAATGAGACTTAGGAGAGGCTGAAATGGCTCTTCTGGTACTTAAAGTCAAGCAGAGAAACCCAGTATTGTATCCTCATAACATAGAAAATATATCTCCTTGGTTCCACCACCAAACATATATGGAGTATAAAAAGTAGCAGGAAAAAGGCAGACTGAATTACAGGACACTTTAAAAGGTGCCTGATGCCTCCATAAGAATTTTGTAATTGCAAGTTTTCAGTACTTTGACAAAAAATCTTATAAAGTAGTTTACACTTACTCTGATTAACTCTTAATTTATACTCAAGACTGTGATCTAAAAATCAGCAAAGCATAAGGTTCTTGTTTGTCAGCAGAACAGGATGTAGCAGCCAGAATCAGGGCTCAGGGAGGTGGACCAGGTGCTCCCTGGCCAGCCTTCCTACTATTCAAATTGTTCATTAATGAAGTGCACTAACTTAAAAGTGCATTTGTACCTTCTCAAAGCTCTTACTTACTAGGAATATCAATCATCAAAGTGCACTTTCATTTCAGTGTGGGCTGAAATATTCTGTTTAGGTGAGTGTGCACAAACACACCCACAGTGTATCTCAACACCCTGCAGCCAAAATTGGAGACATCCGAGACAGTTCTTATCTTTGACAGCAACCCAGGTTACAAAAAACAAGTTTGGCCACTTCTTTACATAGACATTTGTAATCTCCTGGGGGAACAATGCCCTACTCCCCACAAGCCACATGGAATTTATAAGTGAACAAAACAACACTGAAGCAGATTTCAGGCTATAAAAAGAATCTTTTCCTCTTAGAATTCTGTTTGCACTACAGAAAAATACCTATGCAAGCACTTGCTGCATCTTCAAAGTTAAAATAACCTGGTCTAGATTGAAAGGACATTTACAAATCTTTATGTGGGGGGGGTCTCCAGAATGTAGACTATTTCCCACATGAGGATTTTAATCTTGAATCAAAGATCTGGAAAGAAGAAAGTTCAACTGTTGCTTAGTAGGAAGATTATGCAGAACCTGTTATAGTTCTACAGATTTAAAATATGTATTTTAAAATACTAACGTGAAAGCAGAGAGCTCAGGTTCTCATATGCCGGTGTTTTGACACCCCTTATATGGACACCTTCTTTGTGCTTGCTTACTTCTCATTTTAAAAGAATTGTTCAATTCTATATGTCTTGGAGTAGGCAAGGTAGGAAAAAATCCATGTAAAACATACAATTTCACTTTCTGAGAAGAAAAAACTGTGAAACATTCCTTCAATTTAACAAAAGAAATTTCAAACGCTTGTCAGTAACCAGGAACAGAATAAAGAACTAACAAACAAAATGGGTCTTCTGAGATTAGAAAGATTTTGGTTTTTTGGAATACCTTTGTCATGAAACAGTCACTATAGATCTAGGAGTGTTTTGGAAAATACCTCTGTAATTAAATTGCTTGCCAGAGCCCATCAACGCCTTTCATTTTCTGTGGTATGAAGTGATTTCTTCAGGTTGAGAAGCCCACTGAAATCTCTTGCATAGGCTAAAAAAATTGTTGTCAGGCTGTGCTGAACTCAAAGATTGTCTAAATCTTTTCTGCAACATCACAAAATACTCCTGTTATTTTCCCTGCAGTGCTGCTACTGTTTTTTCTTATAGGAATAACATGAAATTTAATCTAAATTTTCAACACACTTTCAGAATTTTGTTCCTGTTCTCTTTTGCCAGGGTGCAAGGATGCTTTCACAATTTACCCTCTTCCTCCTGCACTGCAGTTTTTGGGATGAGCATCTTTCTAAGCATTGCCACCCACAAGGCCAGTGGTCAGCATCAAGGCAGCCAAGAAGAATATTTATGCCTGTGTCAAACCATCTTGGTACTGTAGGTACAGGGGCAAAAAAGCCCTAGCAGTCTTATGTCACTTAATTTTGTGACTAAAAGGTTTAGCTTCAAGTTCTCTGAAGATGGATTTAACACCTTTCTAACACTTCTGTTAATACCCAGATGATTTTCCATGTTCCTCTTACCCTTTACATAGGGTATTTAATTGAAGATATGAGTATAGTTTGGCAGTTTCAAACCTGATTTTTTAACACAGAAAATGACTAGACACAATGTCTGCAGGTTTCATTTGAAGCTATAGACTTCTGGGAATTATTTCTCAGAAAACACCTAACCTCTTGAAAAGCAAGTCTGTTGTTTTCACCAAAATATGGGTATGTCTCTCATAAAAATAAAACAAATCTCAGTTTATCAGAGAACCAGCAAAAAAACCCCTGCCTATCCATGATGTAAATTCTATTACTGCATCCTTATCAAATTGCCTCCAAACTGGCTCGAGATTTGTCAGTGGCCCAGGTGAGATTGAAGGCAGCTGTTCTAAGGATGAGCAGAATGGGTCTAAGTTGCTCCCAGAAACAGAAAAAGGAGATGGCCTAATATGAGGCAGACACGTAGCCAAGACCTGAAAGGCTTGGCTTAATTTTCCTGCTGCTGTTTGAGGGACAAGGATACTAAGATTGGTGGCAATAAGTTGCTTTCCCCTTATCCTTTTCTTGCCATGTTGTAATCCTGTGCCACTCATCTCAGCTGTTCTCTCAGCAGCAGGCAAAAGGACATATCCCCAAAGACCAGAAGAGAGTGGGAATGGAAATAAGGTCAGTAATGTTCATTATAAGAAGATATTCAGAGAGATACACTGCATTTTTCTTGAAGAATAAACTATTGAAGAAGAGTGTAATTGTCTCATGCCTTTTTAGCATATGTCAAAAACAGTTGCCCACTAAATCTGTTGTAAAATTGGAAGTTTCAATGGAAGATCTGGACACTTCCCCCCCCGCCAGAGTACACTTACCTGGTCTCTTTCCCCTAGACAAGAAGCTGCAGCATTCTGGGACTAGAAGTAGGAAAGGTTGCTAGTTTACTAAGACATGTATGCTGAATGATAACAATCCAGGACGTTACATCTAGTCTGTAGGAGGCTTTTGTTCTGATTTTTGGATTGCTTCCATGGCAGGAAGTTGCTTCAGTTGTTGCATTAGAGTTTTCTCAGAATCACTATAGCAACAGAAAAAAAAAAAATCTTAAAGCAATTAAGATTTCTGGTCTTATTAAAAATAGTCATTTCGTTATTGTTTTGTGCAATGATCACGAACTTATAATGAGATCATGCACGTGTTTCCGACTAGTTTCATTTCAAAATGCTGCATCAGTTTAAGGAGAGAAAATACAGATTGATTATTTCTCTATGTAAGTTTTTCATGTAGCAAAAGTAGTTGAGAGCAAAAAAACCCCAAAAAAACAACTAAACATCATAACTTTTGTCAAATGTTGAAAATAGCTGTTTTCTTCCTTAAGCCTACTATGAACTGTATTTACAAAAAGAGAGTGCTGGAGTCTGGAAATTATAAAAACCATAACTTACAAAAAAATTCTATCATCCCTTTCAGGAAAAGCAATATTTTTCCCATCTCTGCCCTCAGTTTTTAACAAAGTTAAACCTTTGGAAAACTGAAAATTGGAACAGATGTGAGGGAGTATATATACTTTTAAGAGTGACATTTCATTCATTCTGTTTAATGGAAAAGGGAGTACCAGATTTATTCATCTTTGCTTTAAATTTGCATTTCTACTTAAATATCAAGATCAAACTTCATTGTTATCTAACTGAAATGTGGCTATTTTTTGTTTACATCAAATAACATAGCAAGGTCAATTTATAGGTAACCAAAGATCTTGGTTTTTCCACTTTCCATAAAAAATAAAAACTAAATAAATAAAATAAAAACCTCCTAAAGCCCACTCCTTTTCAGATTGAAATTTCAAAATGTCTCCCTCTTCTAATTAATGAAGATTAGTAAAACACTAATAAGTTAAAAAATAGTCCTTTGTTAATATATTGCCAGCTATATATCTTTTTATTAATAAATTCTATTTTTAAACACACATTTATATACTCTTTTAGCCACATATTTATATGGAATTCCTAGCTTACATCTTGACTTTTCCTACCAAGTTTGAGTGTTGAGTTCTAGTGTTTTGCCATACTGCAGCTGAGGATTTTCCTGAAAAATTGTCTTTGCTACCTTGATTTAGGTAGCAGTTCAGTAAAGAAGCCTTAAAAAGCCTCTGATGCTCTTGTACCTCAAAATCAACAAAATTAGAATGTGCTGATGATCTTCATCAGAACTCAAGAGCTCTAAAACTCTGATTTCTAGAAGGAAATGCAAAATGACAGAGGATTTTTAAAATTATTGTTTAATGACAAAAAAAAATCTTGGACTGATGACATGAAATCCTCGCAACACAGAGAAGGTGATAACAATTAGGTTAAAATACTCATTTAATCATCATTTAATCATTTAATATTAACAAGTTAAACTTGGAAAACAAATTCTTGCAGTTAAAAAAGTCATGACTTTTTGGTTTCATGGTTTGTTTTCTTCATATCCTCAACTGAACATTTTACTACAAGAAGTTCTTTTTAGTTCTTATTTGGTTTAGAAATGTAAAAAAACTTCTTGTTTTCTGCTGAGTTTTCATACAAGTGTGTGGGACCTATAAATCTCATGTTAAATAACTTAATTGACATCTTTCTCTTACTTTCTTGCCATAGCCCACACCCCACCACCACCCCACTTCCTTAAAAACATAAGCATTGTTTAAACTGAAACTTCTTTCTTCATGTTCAAAGATCAGGAATTGAACAAATTTAATTAATTTGATTCTGTTTGCTATAAAATGGAACTTGATATCAACTTACATAATCTAATAGTCAGCCAGTGATCTGTCTATTTGGGTAAAATATTAACAGTGCTTAGTTTCAAACATCCCATATCCCATATCTAAAATACATTTGTTGCATATTTTCAAATACAATATTTTTCCCTAGTTTGGAGTACACAAGACCATAAAAATTCAGAGCTCATTAAGACAGCTTAGAAGTTAATAAATTAGGATAAAAATTTTAAATAAACTAGTGAGGAGAGCAAATTGCTCAGAATATGGCAAAAGAAATCTGGTAGTAAAGCAGCAAAATGACACAGGAAAGGTGACCAATATATGACAGTCTGCAGCTGCAGCTTTCAAGATACATATCTGCAGGTTGAAGCATTTTACTTCACCTGAATCTTAATGAAAATTATCTCATCTGTCTTCAAGCCCTGATTTTTTACTCAGTGACCAACTGTTCTTCCTTGCTGTTTAGTTACTCTGATCTTCAACCACTGTAACTGACCCAAACCCTCTGGCAACAGAAGAGGATCAGAGGAGATGACCAAAAGAATAATTATCTCAGGGACTATATAAATAATGATCACCAATTATTGTAAAAAAGAAGCTTATCTCAACACAAAGGGCGCTGAAGGTTATTCTTTGTGTGGACATGTGAGTGTAGCAGTGGTTCATCAGGTTATATGCCTTGAGGTGACTAGGGGAGAGAAAAGCCTTCTGTGGCAGCCAGACCAGCACTGGGGAAATGGGTACATGGTTCAGCCCAACAGGGAGTATAAAACCTGAGCAACTGATAAAACATGTTTTACTTAGTGCCCATTTTCTGTTGTTCTGTCAGTAGGGTGAGAAGAATGAGGCTCCCTCTTCTTAGCTCCCTCCTGTCAGGTATTTGCACACATGGACGAGCTTCTCCAGACCAGAGAGTCCCATCTCTCCCAATCTCTTCTTATATGAGAGGTGCTCCAGTCCCCTCGCCATCCTTGTTGGCCTGTGCTAGAATTGCTCCTGGAAGCCCATATCTCACTTGTACTAGGGGAGACCAGAACTGGGCACAGAATTCCAGATACATCTCACCAGTACTGACAAGGATGCTTTATGCAGCCCAGAACATGGATGGCTGCCTTAGGCGTGAGGGTGTACTGCTGGCTTGTGGACAACTTGTAGGCCATCAAGGATGCCAGAGTCCCTCTCTGCAGGGCTGCTTTCCAGCCAGTGGGCTTCCAGCACGTACTGGTGCATGGGGTCGTTCCTCCCCAGGCTGCAGGACTTTGTATTCCCCCTTGTTGAACCTCATGAGTTTCCTCTCTGCCCAGTTCTCCTGCCTGCCAAGTTCCCTCTGCATTGCAGCACATCCACCTGGTACATAACCCACTCCTCAGAGTTTTGTATCATCTGCAACACTGATGAGCTTCTCACCCTGCCCCATCATCCAGACCTTTAATGGAGATATTTAGCAGGACTGCACCCAGTATTGATCCCTGGGGTACACCACTATCAACATGCATCCAGATGGACTTTGTGCCCCTGACCACAACCCTCTGCTTGGGCCCAGCCCTTCAGGACCTTGCTGTCCACTTCCTGTGTCCCTACCACATCAGTTTGTCTAAAAGGATATCATGTGATATTATTTGAAAGAGAAGGTAAGCAGAGGTATCCTGAATAATTGCAAAAAATTAGCAATTTTAATTGAAAGCCAAAAATTTACTTGTAGTGCAGGCTTGTTCTTAGCTTAATAAAGCTCAGAGCTGAAGAACTTTTGTTTCATCTTGTAAGAAATTTTTAATAAAATGCGTCAATTCTGCATATAAATATTACCTGAGTGAATTACCTGAGAACTTGGAGAGAAACTGGTAAAGCAAGCAATGACATTTCTGAAGTTTTGGTACAGCTGACACTTGACCTTTTATTTGGAACTGGCTCAATCTTTGAACATTAAAAATTTTCAAGAAACTTCACGTTTCAGCCTGATTTCATATAAGACCTCTAATGGCACACTGGTTTCCCTTAGCTTTCTGCTTAAGGCTACAGGATTGCATTTCTAGGTGGAAAATATTTTTACATAGAAAGCACTTTAGTATTATTTTTTGAGTGCTCCCAGTATAGTAATAAATACACTATTTGCACAGGCAATTCATTTATGGCATATTGCAGTCCAAGAGTGAGTAAATGCCTTTGAAGGACACAACAGCCTTTCTTGATTTTTAAATGTTGATCTTATGGGCTCTGGTGTGCAGGTAGAAGACTGAACTTTGGTCTGTTTGCTTTACTGCAACCACTATGGCCTGCATTGTAGAGGTCATACTCTTAAGAGACATTGATAAAATTTGTAGGGCCAGAAAACATTAAATATGGCAACAAGAGAAAAAAAAACCTGTTTATTTACCAGAATGCCGGTAGAGTTACTAAATTGGAGCTGAAAGCATAAACTGAAATCTAGTTCAGAACCTGCACTAGCCTTGTTAATTTTTAGGTATTCAGAGTACCAGGAGTATCAGTCAAGGCAGTAAAGTGAGGCTGCTTGGCAATTTGCAAAGCCCAAAGTAGCTGGGCCTCTAGAAATACCTGAAGTAAACAGACAATAATTATGTACTTCAAGATGTAAAAAGGCCCAGCATTAGGAGGCTTGTGTTGTTACTGTTCCCATCCTTTCCTCCACTTTATAAATGGATAGAGCAGTCAACTTAATCAGTGCTAGTCTGACTACAGAAGTGCCAACTCACTTCTGGAGAGGAATAAAGAAGAAAAGCTTTCCTCCAAGAGTAGTATTAATCAAAATGCTACCTTACTTAGAATTTTACTATACTGCAAGCACATTGTTGTGCTGGTTGAGAATAATCCTAGCAAACCTTTAGCAGCAAACCTTTAGCAGCAAACTACAACTCATCATATCATTCAGCAAAAAAGAGATGTCACAAATTATCTTTCAGAACTGGATATGGCAAATGATATAAATCTCTGGTTAACCACAGTCAAGTGTTTTTTCACAACTGCTACAGTTTTTGTAGGCTTTTTAGTTCACTAGATATTGCTTGATTGTGTAACAGTGCAAAACTATATTAAGTTAGTGCAGGCGGTGTTTAATTTTTAAGGGGGATTCACAGCTAATGCTCTACAAAACACAACTCAAGTTTACCAAGACACTGATACCTCCCTCCTAGGCATAGGGGTAGAAAAAAAAATCTCCTGAGTTTTTTATTAGAAAACAGTGTGTTTCTCTGATTAATCTGTTAGCCCTAAAAAAGAAAGTATGCCTGTATTTTCCCACCAACTAAAAAAGCTTTAATGGAATACATCTCTACTCCTCTCTCATGGGACATCACCTTGTGCACTACATCCAGCTCTGGAGTCCAGGGCACAGGAGGGACACAGAGCTGTTGGGATGAATCCAGAGGAGGCCACCAAGATAATTATAGGGATGGAGCACCTTTCCTATGTGGAAAGGCTGAGAGAATTGGGATTGTCCAGCCTGGGGAAGGCTCCAGGGATACCTCACTGGAGCTTTCTAGTACCTAAAGGGAGCCTGCAAGAAAGATGGAGAGAGACTTTTTACAAGGCCAGAGAGTCCAGATAGGAAAGGGGGAATGGCTTCAAAGTGAAAGAGAGTAGGATTGGNGGCCAGGTTGGATGGAGCTCTGAGCAACCTGGTCTAGTGGAAAGTATCTCTGCCCATAGCAGGGGGTTTGGAACTAGATTATTTTAAAGGTCTCTTCCAACCCAATCCTTTCTAAGCATTCCATGATTCTATGAAATTATAGACATACCTAGTTTCTTAAAACAAAAAACCACCAACAACAAAATCCCAAGCAACAAAAAAACCAAACCAACCAAACAAAAACAATCGAAAACCCCCAACACACAAGACACAAAGAAGAGCATCAAAAGAAGCACTTTAAAATTGAGAATTATTTGCATTATTCTTTATCTGAAGTACACATGTGTATTACATATACTGACATAAGATGCACACATACACACACATTGCAGGGTTTCATTTAAGTAAGTCCATGAAAATCTGCTAACTCAGACTGCTAGAAAATTATGTCTGCAGCTTTATGATTTAGTGCAAACATCAACGAGCCTATCTGTGCTCATCACACCCAGAGTCTTACAACTTCACAAATTTGTTTCATTCCTAAATCAAGTTACAAGGCTATCCTGAATCACAGCTACTGCAGGAGTACTACTGCATAGCCCCATGAGTCACTGCAAAACAATTTGTTTAGTAGTAAACTCCAAAAATGTTCTAGTCCCTGTGCACCATTGGCCACGAGATGATTTTTTTCTGAAGCCTTTCACAGCTTTTCTGGCAGCAAAATAGCATGGTAAGAACAGAGTGCTAGAGATAACCTCCTCTGCTATCTCAGTTGCTACGCTATTGCTTTAGTCTGTTAACAATTCAAAGGCCAGTATAAATATTTATCTTTTATTAACATTGGCCAAGCCCTAAGACAAAGGAAGCACCTTAAAACAGAGGACCTAGAGATGCAAATAATTTGAAACCGAAGCTCCACATTACTGCTTAAGAAAACCTGCGCACACTTTAACTGTTAATTAATTCTTTGCCATCACCCAGAGGATTTTGACTTCATTTTAAAAGCAGAAGTGAAATGTTCGTTCTCCAAAAGTTATTCAGTAATTTCATCCATCAGGAACAGTGCTCCAAGTTTTCTGTATGTCTTATATCAGAAGCAGTTTAACCCCCGCTATGGTGTGAGCTCAATGGGACAGGTTTCACACTGTAGTTTAATGACCAGGAGATATGAGAACAAAACCCTCAGAACTCTGGCTCTGAGGCAGCAGTAAAAGAACAAGAAAATGGAAAAGAACAACAACTCAAAAACCTTCAAAAATATTACAAGCTTCAGACTGATTGTTCTCAAAGCACAAAAGAACCTTTTTTAGAGCTTCATTTAGTACATAATGGCATGGAAAAGTATTATTTGGAAGATCTGCCACTACTTTCAAAAGGTAGAACTTCTTTGTGCCTGATAAACAGTGCAGTGTTTGTTGTTCAGAGATTTCAAAGTGTAACTGCATGTACTCCCAATTAAGGGTGCGGATATTTAACCTGGGGCTATTTGCCTGGATGAACAAAACTGACAAACAAACAGATGACCTAGGAACCTGGAACCACCTTTCTCTACACTCTGCGGTGTCCACTCAGCTTGGCTAAACGTACATACGCAGCAGAAGGCACTCACCCAAAGGGTAGAGGTCCAAACATGTCCAAGGAAATATACAAATCCACGTGATCCCAAATTTGAGGAATTACCATTTCCCTTCCAAGTGTCAAAATGCAAATTCCAATAAAATAATTTCAGGTCTGTCTTTGCTCAGCATGGAAGAAAAGCGTGACTGTTCACTGTTATTTTAACCAAAATACTTATTTTATTCTCTTCTCTCTCCCTCCTTCCTACATTTTTTTAATAACAGCATGAATTGCACTCCACAGTTTTACTCTCTGTTTGGTTTTTCAAACATCAACCCTTTAAATAATGGCCAACCTACAGATTTTTATTACTTTAGACAGCTGCTGCTCTCCTTAGATGGAGGACAAGCAGCGAGAGAGAAGCACCATTTGGTTGTTCATAAGAAAAATGACATATACATATGACAAATACAGTGTTTTTTCCTCCTCTCTCTTGTAGATATTTTCAATTTCTTCTGACCAGCTTCCTCATACTGTTCACAGTTTAGCAATAGATAGAACAGAAAAGAGGATTCTAGATACCTGCAGCAAATTTTGCCTCCACTTAAGTCAAATCACCTTCACTGTGATCAAAATTTTGTCCACTGTGTCCACCATGTTATTACAGAAAAAAGATCAAGCAAGGTACAGAATACATAAGATACCATTTTCAGCTGTTTTGTTGTTCATAAAAATCTTGCCTGTGGACACTTGACAGAATATTATATTTTTTCTGTATTAGATTAGCATCCTTCCACTGAGTAGAAAAAAAGACAAACATGGCTCTTCAAAAATGTTTGCATAAGGGATATAACAGATATTTCAATCAGATTAATATTTTAAAGAAGAAATTTTTAGATCCAGTATCATGTGTACTATCAGTGGAGAATACAGAACATTTTCCAGTTTTCCCTATAAAAACCAAATATATACATGAATTTACAACCAGACAGCTTTAGCTTTTTTTCATTACATCCACTTAACACTCAGCTAACCTAACCTTAGAAGTTCAAATGTCAAATTTCTTCTGCAACAGTGCTAAAGGCCAGATTGGAAGGCATGTAAAAAAATTTTACTTGAAGATTTGCACGGCTTGAGGAGTGCTATTATTGTTACTATTATCATTTTTAAAATAGTTCCATAAATGTTTGAGAAAATGAGATAGAAGAAATATTTGTATAGTGCAAGAAAAATGTGCAGTGAGTGAAAGAGATTTATCCCAACATATGCCTAGTCAATATATTTCATGTCACTGTGATTAAACCACACGGCTCAGAACCGGGGTAGGACGAGTGTGACCTCCTGGGGTGCAAATGCAGTAGAGCTTTTGCTAGTCCACATGTTTTCACAAGGTACTGACTTCTGCTTAGCAGGGTAAATGTGAACCCATGCTAGATAAAAATACAAAATCTATTCCCACTTGCAGGACTAGTAGGACCAGGGAAAAGACAAGGTTTTGAAGTAAAAACTTACCTAAGAAAAACAATTCCATCAGATCAGTTTTCTTGTGCTTCCAAGTCAGTTCTATAGTCCCTGCTTTTCAGAACAATTAACTCCAAATCCTAATGATGACTTAACATTATTCTAAAATAAATCAAAGCTGCTGGTATCTAACTTAAATCTGTATATTTACAGATAGACTAGAAACAAACTAAAGTCACAGTAAGAGCTGGAAATTCCCTGAAGTTTATGTAGAAGGGAAGTGAAAATTTCAAAGCTGATTTATTCATAAACTACTGAAAGAAGGCTGATGGTGTTGTTTAATTTGCAGTGAATGTGTTTAACTCTGCCAAGAAGTGAGATCTTATCCAGAAAACCACTAGAAAGAGAGAAAGCAACTCTCATTGACTGTAAAACACACATCAGTAATTTCTGCCTTCCACATTTATTTGGTCACGTACTGTGACCATCAAAGTCTGAAATACCCTTACGACAAGGACTTGGATTGCAAGTGCCTGGCTTTTGGCTGCCTGAAAACAAATTAAGAAAAAAAAAAGCCCAACCCACCTTTAGCATATTCTAATTTGGTATAATATACAAATATCTAATATACAAATCTCCTACAACTACTTGAAATGAAGTGGTAGCAAGGTTAGAGTCAGCCTCTTTTCCCAGGCAACAAGTGACAGGACAAAAGGAAATGGCCTCAAACTGCCCAGGGGAGGTGCAGGTTGGACATCAAGAGGAATTTGTTCCACAGAAAGGGCTGTTAAACATTGGAATGGACTGCCCAGGGAAGTGGTGGAGTCACCATCCCCGTAGGTGTTCAAGGAGCAACTGGACGTGGCACTCAGTGGCATGGTGTGGTTGACAAGGTGGTGATCAAAGGTTGGACTCAATGATCTCAGAGGTCTCCAACCTGACTGATGCTGTGACCTCAGAAAGAGTTGCTTACTGTGCACTATATTATTAGTCAATCTTGCAGCCAGGGACTCTCCCTCCTTCAGCTTCTCACCTACATTCCAATCAATACTTACTGATCGGTTCTCCTTACTGTCTTGGCAAGCAGCAGGCACTGCCTCACTAAGTCCTTCTAACACTGGCTGAATCAAGGGAGGAGGTTAGCAAAGATACAGTGCAGTAACTGAAGAAAGGTGAAAAATATAATCAATACAGGTAACATTTGTGAATTTGGCCTTAGTTTACCAAGTATAATAAAAACATTACTAAATTTTTGTCAATTTCAAGGCAGCTACTGATACTGCAATGGACTAATTCTACACGTAAGAGAGTGTGACAGACTCCTAAAAAAATTTGTAGAGATCCATAAAGTAGATAGAAGCAGTGTTTAAATCAATTTTGTACCTTGAAGCAGGAACGTTATTTTTAGAAAAGCACTTCCAATCATTTAAGAGCAGAATATCTTCTCTCTGCTTGTGAGTTTACAAATTCTAGTAAAAGGTTGCTTTAACAGCAGCTATGGAATTTTATATATACAATGACAGTACATGTATGAACTATTAGAACAATCAAGTTTCATTAATACGGCCAAAAAAACCTAAAAATCCCTAAAACATCTCTAAAACCTGGAATTTGTTTCCTTAACCTAATAATCTATACACTGTGCAGAGATGAAAGTGTTGATTCTTGATGACATTTTCATGTTTATTTCTGTCAAAGACTGCAGCAGAAACATTGAAGTTTTGCTTAGCACATTTTTCACAGCTGGGTCAATGGTAGCAGCAACAGGGTGAGTAAATAAGGTGATGACTGGGATACAAGTGATGTGTTAAGAAGGCATGAAGTGTATTAATGACAAAAATACTCAAAGGACAACAAACTGTTATCAAGTGTGTGTCCCCTCTAACAGTTTTGTATCAAAAGACTTCAAATAGTTTTTTCATTGGTAAGAGCTTCTGTATAATAAGAGAAAATGAAAAAAAATTTCCAGCATAGCTTATCTTCCTCTTGTGCAAGTTATACCTATGTTCATTGTGCACCTTTCCCTCTCACTGGCAAGAGCAGATTTTCAATATTAAGAAGGGAGAATATATTTTTTCAGGTTTTTAATACATACTGACGGAAAACTAAATATCATTCTCCACCCTTTCTCAAATTTTAGGTAGCCTGTGACATGCCACAGAACTGTATGGGTTGAAAATCTAATTATTAGTACTAAGAACCAATTAATCCTCCATTACAATCTTCTTTCTTCCACCTTTTTGCATCCTCCTCCCTGGGATCAAACACAGCTGTGGCAAAGTTAGCATGCCTTCTTCAAAACAGAGAGTAAATCTACTCTCTAGAAAAAACTTTAAGCTCAATTTTCTTCCCCAACTCAGTAGATTTATATCTTAAGACAATCATTTACTATTAAATGCTCCCTAATATTCAGACATAGATGAAGTGCCTTCCTCAGGGTCAGATGTTTCTGGGTGCTGGTTTTACAATTCTTACAAGTTGTTAACTGGTGCAAAGAAGGCAGAGAAAAAAAAATGCATGAAATGCATTAAATCTTTGCAATAAATTGTCATTGCAAAAGCCCAAGAAAAAAGTTACACATGAAAGCTGTGCCCGCTTGATTCATAATTCACTCCCATTCCTCCAAAGGTGTTCCCTCCCTGACAGCTTATCATACCCTCCTCCCCACTGTTTTCTTGGCTGTTTTGCTACAGCCATCTGAGGAACATTTTTTCACTAGAAGTTCCAACATGACCACAACTTCCTGTGAAGCTCCTGTGGTCATTTTTCTTGGTTTGTCTTGTGCTAAAGCACACAAGGGCTGGCATTGCCAGGGCCCCCAGAATTTCAGAGCCAACCTCATCCCAGCTGCAGAGGTGTTCATGAGTAGTGCAAATAGCTACTAGGAATAAGCTGATCACTCTGCAGTTGTTGACCTGTCATTCCCCTCCTACCCCTAAGCCTTCTGCCCATCTGCCTGAAAAAAACCTGACAAAACAAAACAAAACACGACACTACAAACTCCCACATACACCTGGACCGTTTTGCAGAGAAAAAATTATCCATGCCAGGATTAAACTAGAGGACACCTCTTGTCCTGGTTAAAAACTGAAGTGTTTTACAGCCAGGAGAGATATCACATGTGCAAAGCTGAAAATAGTTGCCACACCATGTTTTTGTTTTGTTACCATGACAGCAATTGCCAATATTTTGAAGAGAATGACTGCTCACTGACACAACACGAGGACAATGGGAAGGTGTGTTTTCTTTACCAGTCCAGGAAGTCTCATTGTGTGCTCAAATGTAATTATTTCCTATGATGTCTAGGCAAAGTTATTATTCATCAGAAACAGAAGCACAGCTAAGCTGGAGAAAAAAAATCTGATTCAGAAAGGACCAGTGCAGAGATATAGAAGTCTCAGGATTTTGTCTCTTCAATTATTTGCTAAAAGAGGCAGAAATTTAAGAAAAAAAAATTCTCAGTATTTCTTGTATTTAAATCTTCTGTCAGCTAGAGCATAGAAATATTCTGGCAAATAGGTGAGAAATGCCTGTTTTGGCTGCTTTCTCTTTTTATACTTTTGTCAGTTTTTGAATCAAAACCTCTTACTACATTCTACAGCTGGTATTGGCCAGTACACATTGGTATAGACCAATTATATTTTGAAAATAGCGTCAAAATGAGGTTTTACAACAGTTGGTAGATTCTTCATGTCTTTCTAGCTTAGACCTATCTCCTCCTCCAGAGAAAGAGATATATTCAGGGAAGATCTCTGAATGGGATGACCTCATCTGTCATCTCTTCCAAGAATTCTTGAGCAAGAAATGCAGCATGCTGCTGTCTTCCTTTCCTGGATCTCTCCAGCACTGTAAATGGTTATGGGACACAACACAGTTGACACACAACTCCTCAGCTGATAATACAGAGGATGCAAATGACAGAAAAAACAGGAATGCCAGCACATCGGAGCTTCAGCAAGGCCATTACTCATCTATAAAGGCATGATAATCATCAGCAACCTGTTTTTGCCAGTGTATGTTCAAAAGAAGCAAAAGCAGGGACAAAATTAAGACTGTTTTCTTAAACACATTGCAAAAAACCATAGGCATTTGATCTACAGCTGTGCTGACTGCTCAACCTCTGTTTCAACAAGAATTACAGTGCTGTAATAGGAGTGTTCCATTGACACCATACCATTTCCTAGCAACAATCTATGTTTTGTACATTAAAAAGTGAATGAAATACTGCCTATCAGTGTTTTCTTTCTCATTCTGCTGTTAAACCTTTCTCCCTCTCCCATGTAGAATGAAAAGTCTTATTTGGACATTACGCAGAACTTCAGACTGTGCTCTGTAATGTAATGAATTGCCACAGAAGCAAACATAATATAAAACAAGGTATTTCATGTTATCCAGATTGACCCTTCTGAAAATAAAGTTAGTGTTAGTTCATAATTCCACTACAGATTCACCAAGTTTTAATCCTCCAATGATGGACTGAGTGCCCCATAGCAAACTGAGAGCTGGGCATTCTGTTTCTCACAGGGCTGCTTCTGAGGGGTCTTTCCTTGCAAAAAGAAACAGCATCTGGTCCTACTTTCTGAGATTTATAGTACTTTCTGATCAGTCTGGGAAAAATCATTCAACTGCGAAGCATTGCCCCCTGGCTTCCTCACATTTGTGGCTCTCCCACCCCCTGCCCCTTTACTTGCAGCCACCACTTAGAGGATCTTTAAACACATAATTCACATTTACAGTTACATACATGCATACCCTCCCAACTCATCAACATAAACTGAGTTCTCCAATAGTCAAGTGAGGGTTTAAACACATTAGGAATAAATGCCATTCCTGGAGATGCCCTAGCCCTCCTTGTGAGGTGAATGGGCTTCTTCTCCCCTCCCCTTACTAGCACACAGATCAGCATTTATAATAACACATATTCCAAGAAGGATGGTAGAAGGGTAGAAAAAACCAAACCAGGAAAAGCAGCACGTTTCCATCCATATGGAAGTAATGGTGTGCAGACTCCAAATCCTACAGTGGCCACGTAGATAAACAACAGCAAAATAACAAACACAAAAATGAGTGGCATGGTAAGAACCAGCCCTTCAAGGGGCAGAGAAATCAGGTTATTTCTGCTGGTCAGGTGTTCAGGTCTTATCTGCATAAATCTCTCATCATATCAATGCATCTGCCAGAAAGCAAAATAACTAGATGGCTTTAAAAATGTCTTTGTGCTTTTTTTTTTTTAAAAAGAGCAAGGGAAGAATATCAGAAATATTTTTTATTTTTCACCCAATATTTTCAGGTAAACTCTGTCCCTGTACTTGTCTATCTCAGAGAGTGGAATATAGTTGCTCCATGCTGAATCCTTGCTTACAAAGATGTTTGCTATGTGTGCAATGCAGTCTCAACATTTCCTTTGCTGTCACTGAAGATGACTGTGCTAAAACATGAGATTGATGACAGACATACAAAAGAGAAAAGAATAATCACAGATATTTAGACCATTTTACATTTTAATTGATATATTTCTACCCCATGGAAAAACAGATCTAAGATTTCTCTTACCACTGCTTACGTCCTTAGTGCAATGCACTTTTTGATACAGCAGTTATTAGAGGAAAAAACAGAAAAAATGTACTCAATTTTCTCGATTTTTTTATAAACCCTGGGTTGATTTTACAAAACACCCTGGGAAATTCCCCTCCATTTCAATGGCAGCATCAGAAATATTCTAACCGATGGGAACTCACATAAGGTTTGTTGATGTAGGGGGCCACCTAGCTAGATGTTACAGATGTCATGTATTACAGGTTTAAATGGGGTGCCACAGACACAGAATTGTCTCCCAAAGGAGCCAAACAGGAAATATCTACCAAACACACTGGAAAGGACTGGTGGTTATCTCAGATTAAATAAATAATGATATATATTACATAAACTCACAGAACTAAATCAAGTTTTTCAAATTCTTAGTATTTAAACAGGACCATAAGATTACAGGCCTTTATTGGTTGGTTCAAAGTTTATCTATGTATATGAACTTATCACATGCAGAGACAAGAGCAAACAAGACATGGCTTAGGGAATTTTTTACCTTTCCAGTAAGAAAGAAAAGGACTGGCAAATTTCTTCTTAAGCATTTTTCCAAATAAACCAGAATAATTTGGAAAATGCAACAGCATACCACTGGTACAAGCATAGGTACATACACCAACAAGGAAGAGGAACACAAGGTTCTCTTTGAGCCTGAGAATCAGTAAAAAATGCACTGTGACAAACAAGCGACTGAAAGAAGTTACTTCAACCACTTACTTTAAAATTTTAGCACTTTTTTTACCAGAAGCTGCAAATTCAATTCCAGTCTTTCTATAAAATATAGGAGAATGAGATTTCTCAAAGCAACATGAAAGCTTTTCTTGTGGCATTTAGTGAGCCCAATCTTATGTATCAGTACATTCAGCAAACAGGTTACAAGTCAGTGTCTGCCACTAATGAGAAAGCATCACAGCAAAAACATTTGTATTTGCTTCTGGGAAGAAGTTTTGTCCTAAAAGCACTTTTTCCCTGGGGAATGCAGGCAGTGAAAATCCTAGTGAATCCTAGTAAAAGGATTGTCCAGCACCCATGGAACAGGACTTGGAGATTGCTGAGCATAACTAACATTGCTTAAGGGCCAGATAGGCTGAATAAATAAGCAAACCTTCCTTAGGCACAAAGTGCTCTCTGGTACAGTAATGATGCAAACAGTCATCCAGCCTTTTATACAGCCAGCTGATGGAGCCCATAAAGGCCAATCTACAGAATTTCACAGAGTTTGAATGCATTCTGCCTCAAATCCAGGGTCAAGGTATCAAATCAGATACTGCACATTATTTCGGTTTTCAGAAGTACACACTGCAGTTCAAACAAAAACCAAAATAAATCAGCACATTCCTCTAGAGGGGTATTTTAAACATTCTACTGTGGAATTTTATTCAAGAGCTAAGGCAGACAATTCAACAGCAGGTGTTTCAATAAAGATTTCCTCACCAACTGTAACTATAATTTAGAATCTATTACAGGAATCAATTTATATTTACTGTATGAGGAATCAGATTTACTAGAGATCAAAGGCACATTAGTTTTAAGAATACTTTTCAATTGAAATAGTTTTGGGATGCTGCAGACCAACACAAGGCTATGTGGCCAAGCAAATCCTCTCCAACAACAGTCACAGTGCAGCAGATCATCCATGTCACTTCCAAGGACCCATGGTCATGATGAATCAGAACGCAGGAGCAGCAAAGGAGCTCGAGCACAGTGCCACACACATTCCTAACAATGCCCAGATGGAAAAACCTCACCGCGTGCTTTCTTTCTCCAAGCACTCCTGCTTAGAATGAACAACCTTCCTATCTAGACTTTATTAAGACTTTACTAGCAGTTATCTGATTGACTTCCTTGATGGTTCCTAAAAACTGACAGGTTTTTTTGTTTATAGCTACATGTGGCACGAGGAAATTCATCTTTTGAAGCAGCACATTAATACAACCCAAAACTCTTTACTACTTCAGACTTAGTAAAGGAAGCAAACATTTCCCTGGCAAGAACAACAGATTTGCTATACATCAAAACTGCTTTTCTGTTTTTATTAATATTCACAAAATAATGTTAATTCATAACATTTTTCTGCTTGCACACAGCAGCAGTATAAAACCCCTCAGTTTCAGTATTGATGTATTATAAAATTTTATTTTGGAATTACTGAAAAGCACACCTTATCCAGTATTTTTTCCATCCTATGAGATATACACATCATATTAAAAAATACAAGTATTATCTTTTCTTTGTGTTTCAAGATACAAGGGATCACAAAAATTTTCATCTTTTTCAATTCCAGGGTAGAAGTCTTGCAAATGAGCATTTTACTGAAACTACCAAGTACTGTTATTCTCAAATTAAGCACTCTCTACAGTGATTAAAAAAAGATTTAAAAATACAGGGAAATGTTTAAAAATAATTTCTACAGATTATTAGCATTAGGACATAGAGAACAGTAACGATCCCAATTCATGCAGTTCTTAGTTCCTCCTTGGAGATGTTCAGGTTAAGACCTGAACAGAACTAGCAGATAATGGTACTGCAAACATTTAACGACTGCTGCCATGATTTTGGGGAAATTATCACTTTTCAGTGTCTATAAAATGCAAATACTTCTAACACATTATTTGCTGTTTTTCAGTCAAGATTCACACACCAGCAGATAATACTCTCCCTTAACAAATTGAAAGCAGTTCTTGGTACACTGCTAATAACATTATGCACTAATTAGTTTGGGGTTGGGGTTTTTTCTATGTTTGCTCATTTAATCCTGTATACATGATAATATTATACAGCAATCCTCGTAGAAAAGAGGACAAAAAAGAAGTTTCTGTCATGAACAAAAACTTTATAAAAACATAATAAAATTAAAATACAAAATAAATATATTACATGTCAGATTAGTTACTAGTAGCATTTGAGGTTTCTGGAGACTGAAGAAATTCATAGGGGTCATGAACCATGTCTTGCTGTTCTCCAACACTCAAATGAGAGGGGCTTCCTGTTGAACATGGGGAAAAAAATCAAAATCTTTAAAAGTACAGAAAAAAAAAATTTATACATATAAACAGCATGGTTATTTCACATGTTCTTTTTAGACTTTTAAAGCAAGACAGACATCTAAATGATATTTAAACAGGAGATTATGAAAAAGAAATCACAAGATTCTTAGTAATTTAGATAATTTTTGGAAAAGTAATAATTATGCTATAACTCTGAGTTGAAAAATTATACAGCATGCAACTGAGTATCATCCATCCAACATCTTCTACCTTCTCAGAAATGGTACCAAATCATTAAGCAGTATGTTATACTATCATCTTGTCTTATCACTGAATTTTACAGTTGACAATGAAATGCTGTTGTAGAATCCCACTTGTTACTTGCTGCACACAACTATGCTGAACTAAAATAATCATCATATACTCCTTAGCATAACTAAGGGCATCAAATGCGAGTGCTTATAGAGATTTGCCAGTGAGTTACCTATTTACTTCACAATTACTTTAATCACATCTAACCAAAAAATAGGAAATTACAATTAGTGGTCTTAGATCTGGAGGTCAAAAGTATATCTTGTTAGTTATCTCTGCCAGGCATATTTAAAAATTAAAACATGATCAGTCAGCACACTGTTTTATCAGAGTAGTTTCCCACAAAGATTTATGTAAATTACAATGTAAGTTTAAATCAACTTCAAATAGAGCACAAGTAGTGCAACTTCTGTGACACAGCTAACTTTACCAAGATGATGTTGGTCTCTTTCAGAGGTATTGGAGAGGGAACTCAAATTGGATGATGGCCGGGATCCCACTCTTTCAGCCTGAGCTTCATGAAGGTCCTGAAGCAGTTTAGTTGTTTCATCCAGATGTAGATGATTATCATCATGGTCAAGCTCCTTCTTCACTTTTCCTAAGAGCCACCAAACAAAACTTGTAATTAGCACATGTACATTGACCCATGAATTACCAAGTCACTATAAAAAAGTTCTAAACTTAAATAACACAAGCATTGTCTATACACAAATTACCTCAATTTTGCATTTTCCCTCACACTTCTAAAAAGCAACAGCTGCAGACCTGTGCAGTATTGGAAGATGAAGGAAAGTGCCACATGGAAATGGCTGAAACTGAACTAAGTCCCAGTATTGAAACACCTGTAAGAGCTTAATTTGTCTCTCTGATCTGTAAATGCCAGAGATGGACAGACTAGCCTGCGTTAGAAGGGACCTTAAAGGCCATCTCATTCAAACCCCCTGGCATGGGGAGGGACACCTTTCCCCAGACCAGGTTGCTCAAAGCCCCATCCAACGTGACCTTGAGCACTTCCAGGGATGGGGAACCCACTACTTCCCTGGGCATCCTGTACCATACCTCCCCATCCTCACAGTAAAAAACGCATTTAGTTTGTGACAAGAGGGTCAGCAAGAAGATCACTTAAATATCTAACTCAAAATACAGTTAAAACAGAACATGCAATCTATGGAGGCAAATATATCCCCATCAGAGAAGGTTCTAAGAACAGTATCTTCTCCAGCTACACTGATTTTGTAGTAAGCCAAATTAAATTGTGAAATTGGAAAGAACTGGACTTATGTGCCAATATATGCTATTCTCTCATATGAAGACCTAAAAAAAATTCCCTCAACTTTAAACAGGAAGATAAACTCTTTCCCTTCTCTTTCTTAAATGTTGATTTTGCAAGAATTATAATAAGAAGTAACGTCATAAACTTTCTCTGGAAGCCAACTAATCTAGCAGTATGATTATTCACAGAAAGGTCAAAATGGAAAATGTAAGCAGGTTTCAGTGGTGCATGAAATTTATAGGAAGACTGGTATGTCTAAACATTATCTATGAAATGGATATTTATTCATTTTTTACTGAACTGTAATAAAATTAAAGTGAGACAGCATAATCAGAGCTCACAATGCTTTTCAAACTGCACCTATGCAAGAAATTTGTAAAAATCTTTTTTCCCTTTATGTCTTCAGTTAGTTTGGTTATGTTTTGTTATAGATAACTTGGCCTCTTACACATTTGGAATTAAAAGTACCTTAAAATATAAGCAGGTTGTTTGCTTGGATGACATTTTTGAAGACATTTGACCAGCTCAGCTGCCTGAAGAAATGGCAACAGTACTTCTTGTGGTATTTAAAGAATAACTATCAAAGGCATGTATTTGAAACAGCATCCAAATCCTTTTACACAACTGAAGATAAAGTCTATCCAGAATCAGAAGCTTCTTCTGACTTTTTTCTGGGATATTCTGAGTGGCAGGATGATTGAGTTTCACATACTTACCTAATTCCCAAGTTACTTTAAAAGACAACATATGAAGTTACATGATTTCCGAGTGAAAGCTTCACACTGATTCTTAAAATTTATGTTACTATGAACACATGAAATACAAGCAAAGCTATCAAAATAGTGAGGTACAAATACGTTGTTTTCTTCAGTTGTACAGGAAAAGTTAGCTTGGATAACTCATGGATGTCTCAAAGGAAAAACAGAGCACGGTTTCATTTATCAGCCCTAGACTTTTACCTCTGTCAAATGTATGCTTATTACTACTTTTCAAACACTTTTTTTAGCCTTAGCAAATCCAGTTGTCATTTTGTCTAAATGGGACAACTAAACCCAACTGATGTCTTGTATATTTAATTACTTACCCAACGAACTTAACATAGAAATATCGAGAGATACATCTGAATACGGCTTCATGGAGAGAAAGTCCAAGTCAGAAGCGTTACTGTCTCCAGCAGATTCTCCAGCCTATTAAAATACAAGAAACAGATTAGCAAGAGTGACAAGCTGTCATATTAAATTTCCAATGTTTAAAGCACAAATCCATTCTCTCAGAAGTGTGTATCTCAACACCTGAGACTGGAGCATTCATAATCATCTTGGCTAACTTCAAATTCAGAGACAGCTCAAAAAGGTTCCTGGACAGACCAGTCACATGAATGGCTACGGATGGCACAGTAGTCCAAGTCTTTTATCTCATGATCCAGGACTGCTGAAACTCAGTTACACACTCAGCTCATCCATGTCTCATGGTAGAATGCTGGCTGCTGGAAGTATTACCAGTGTCCCTCATCTTCTCCATATGTGAACACTATATTTATTAAAATTTTTTTCAGAGTGTCAGCTGGAACTGGCCTCTCCAGTATTTTTCCTATACATTTGGATAATGATATACAGCCTGTACTGCACAATTCCCCTTCTTTCCACACCCATTGGAATATTGCCACTGTAATGGCACAAAGGAAGAAATCAGTCACTAAGCTTCAAAACCTGTTCTAAGAGAAATCTCTCAGGAGGCCTGATCCAGCAGGAGAAATGAGACAGGTAAACAACCAACCAGGTATTATCTTTTAGAAATATGAAAATGAAACCTAGCACTTACATGAAACAACCAGTCACCTTCTAGAGAAATCCACAACTTTCCACAAAACATAAGGAGTATTTATAAAACTATGATTTTTTTTTTTAGCTGCTATAATGTGATCCATATCATTTTTATGTGAATTGCCAAGGAATGCACTGCATATCTTCTGTTGTCACAAATAATTTGCAAGATAAAATCTGTACCAGTCAAAGATAGATTTGATTAGTAAATGTAAAAGCCTATGATATGCATTATTTACCCATACTTTCTAATAGACATTTTCAATGGATGTGGTAAAACTGATTAATATTAATGAATTTTTTTCCAATTTTACAGTAGGCTGAACCTCAAATATCAATCAGCAGATCAAGTGTCTTTTTCAGATTCCTATGTGAGCTTTCTGCCTCTGAGACTTAGTTACGCATGCTGAAATAAGCTGGAGAACAATAAAGCCACAAACCAAAACAGACTGAGTATCAGACAATTCATTTTCAGTACTGCAACCCTATTCTAAATACTATAATTTTAATATTCTACCTCAGATCATGCACTGAAACAAAATGATGTCTCAATACTGCTTTTTTTGTTTATGTTTTTTTTTTTCCTTGTTGTTTCCCTTCCCTACCCCCAACCATTTTACCATAATCTGTTTAGAAGAATCCAGACAGGTACTACGCAACTTGTGTTCTTCTTTTATAAGAACTGGCAAAACCTAAAGAACAAAGAAATACTTTAGATCTTTGTATTTCATAGCTTATATTTACTAAGAATATTCCCTGAGAACATTTATGTAATTTACTGGTTTTCTACAATGTGGTCCTGGGCCACCACAGAACTCGGTCATGTTTTCTGATGTTTGAGTAGAACCTTCACAAAGAAATGAAGACAAGCTCTTCTCTAGAGCAACCACACATAGTCATGACAACAATCTGTCACTAACCAGGGCAGTTTCTCTAGGAATAACCTAAAGCTCTTCCTTCTCATATACTGCACTTATCAATCCTCTCTGTACTACTATACAGAACAGAGGCATGTTAAATAAAATAAAGAATTTGAATGTTGCAAGCTCAGAGAACATCACTTTCTCTACTTTAAATGCCAAAACACTTTTTCTAGTTAAAAACCCCAAACAAACAGACTCAGTATTAGCATAACTCACTTTAACTTCATCCAGTGGTTTTACTGGGATGTTTCGCCTCTGGAAAGAAAGAATACCAATAACTGCTTATATTCAACAAATGTGAAAGATATCTTTCTTGTACCATTTCAAGTATGTTGAAACCACACAGAAATGGAGGCTAGAGACAGCTAACTTTTTCACATATCTGTAGTGCAATTAGAATGTAACAGTTGCTGGCCTTAAATATTTTAGTACTACGCATTTTAACTAATCTTTGAGTCTCCTTATACTATTTCTTCAGCTCACAAACTTTATATTCAAATGCAGTATCTTCATCATTACTTCAGTAACTTCTGATCACAAATCATTCAAGGCTGAATTTCAGAGATACTAATTCTAATTCATACTCAAATGCAGCAGAACAAAATGCTCAAGCATAAAACATCATGGCATATGATCACTGAAACACACTTAATTGTATAAAATCAGCGTATATCCACATATGTCACAACTGAACAGCACTTTCAAGTGTAAATAGCCATTGACCATTTGAGAGGTCTTCAGAAATTCTCACCTGGAATGACATTCATAGAAAAACGTGGTAAAAGGCAAAGGCACATTTTATTTTAAATCTAAGTTGACTATGTTGCATACACACATTTCTATATGTAGGAGAGCATTAAAAATATTGGGTTTTAACTTTTTGAATTAATCCTTTACATTTCTTCCTGTTATATGTACCATCTTTTTCCCAAAGGGAAAAAACACACAGAAAATTGTGGAGGATTGTCGGTGGTTTTCATTCTATTGTCTCCTTATTTCCAAACACCACCCACTTTATTCCACTTCTAAGTCTGCAAAGATGTAGCACAATTTCATTTCTGCCACGTCAGGAAGTCTAAGTACTTTCCATCTTCCCCACCACCTCCCTTTCTTTATTCTTCAATCTTTCAGAGTGTCAGCATTTTAAATAGCAGACAATTATTTCAAAGAGTGGTTTTCAAACTGAAGATAACATGAAATTTATCTTCAGAAATTTTGCAAATTTTTAGCTTGTTTTATCTTAGGAATGCAAACATTCTCACCAGAATCATACACACTTCTGAGAAAACTCTTCTCCAATCTTACTATGACTCTCATCAGGAAAGTGATTTTGTCAGTAAGTTAAAAGTAAGCTTTTCCTGTAGACACACTACATGAATGTAAAAGTTAGCATGGGGCATAACAGGCACCTGCTACAGTGATAATTAAGCTGTTCTTAAATTTTACTTCCATGTTCCAAATAATTAATCCTTCCATGAGAAACATATTTTGCTTTTCAATTAAGAAAATCCCAAAATCTTAACAAAAGCCTTGCAATGTAACTCAGAAGTAGGCATGTAAGTCATGACATGGAGTGACGAGGCTGCCCAAAGTCCATCCAGTTGATTGGTCCCTGCTGTGTTGCATCCCTGCCTCCTCCTTTTTGCAGTCACATAGTGAACCACATCGGAGAACTGACCTAGCCAGAGAGAATTATTAATGTTTAGTAATTCAGTCTCTAATTCGGTTCACGGTTACTTGAACAGCTAAGCTTGGACTGGTTAAAATGACAGTGGAAAACAAAGCATCTCACACAATATTAAAAAGTCAGTAGGTTCATTCTTATTCTGATGAATTTGTGACACTTCAGTGCACCCAGGACACACCTGCTTTAGCTGATAAATAGTTTTGGAATGGTCGCCACTAGTGATCTGGTCCAGAAGATCATCAACTATCTTCTTGCTGTAACTTCCAGCATCCTTCACAAATTCTTGTAAACTACCAGGAATGGAGATAAGCATTACAGAAAACGTTTACTTTCATAAAAACGACTTCAACTTAAAATATGGTTTTCCCGAAATACACTGCATTACACCTACATATTCTGTGTTCTTTAACTCTTTTATGCTTCTTCAGAAAAGCAATTAAGGCCTTCAGGACATAGAGATTTTTCTTTTACTTTATTAGTAAAGTAGATCTGCAACTTGTTTTACACAAGTACCAGCAAATTTTGACTTGAGCTATCATTGATGGTAGGTTAGTGGTTTAAAAAACAAAACACAAGAGATAAAAAGTTTGAGATTATTTCTTTCCCTCCAAGATCAACAATTTAATGGTAAGTGGCATTTTTCTTTTCAAGTAGCTTTAAATCTTTCAAAACCCCTTGAAAAACATATTTGTTTTAAAACCACTGAAATATATTACTTGCCTTTTAAAATTATTTATAGCTGGGTTTAAAGCAAAACACTAAATCTGTGGCAACCTATAATATATTGTGGTTGAAGACCCTAATAACAAGATCCGTAACAACCTTGCAATAAAATAGGATAGCTTAAAAGGACAAATAGAAAAACCCCCCAAAACTTTCCCCACTGCCAAAAACCCAAAAGCAAGCAAACACACAAAAACAAACAGAAACCCCAAAACAACAACAAAAAAAACCCCACTACCCAAAAAGTAACCAAGAAGGATGAAATCTAGCTTCAAATTTTATAGTGATTTATTTTAAAAATAAACTTTAGAAAAAAAAAATACGATTTGGAGGCTCTTAGTTGAGATCTAGTTTAAATTGCTTTGCAAAAAATTGCTATGAGAAGTTGGCCTTCCTAATAAGGAAGCGCTTACCTTAAGGCACACTGTATTCCAGTTTCATCACCATATGCTGAGTATAGGAGCTCCATCTCATCTGGTTTCAAATCATGAAATATAGAGTTGTTTTGCAAGGAAGGTGCTGTATTGGCACTGGTAAGAAAGGTTACTACACAGGTAGGTAAAAGACACAACAAATGATTAGCACACGTGTAATAAGTCATTTGGGGGGAAAAAAAAGACTGTGTTTTGTGAAACAGATACAGAAAGTGCCATGTATTTTTTTTCTCCAACTGAAAGCAAGAGCAGTATCTCAAGGACACTTCCAGACTCTAGAATCAGCACGACTATTTTAACCATATACGCAAACATACTACTGGAAAATCAAGAACTAAGTTGTCTGTCCCACTCAGAGAAGAAAAAGATTCATAGCCACATTCCCTTTTATATTTTTACATTTACTGTTATACATCTACTTTACTGTTGGTTGCCAGTCAGTTTCTGGAGAGCAGATTAGAAACGATGAAAAATTGTCATTAATACCAGGAAAAAAAATCCACAGTCTGCAAAATCTTTGTCATATGTTGCAAAAATGCAAATAACTGGACGTTGGTTTTCAACCATAAGCACAATTAATATTGAAACATTATTTCCCCCAGAGGAAATGGACTACCATTCTTGGAAATTTTCTAGTATGGTTATAACACTAAGGTAAAATATTAATCCATAAAATGCTAATTAAATTTTGTTTAATAAGCAAAAATTTCAATTTAATAAAAACTGCATTCTGCTGATAATGGAATTATTATATATTATAAAAATAACCCAGCAAACTTTCATATAGAGATAGTTATAAACTGAAATTATATCAAATAATTGTTTGAACATTTAATAAACACAGTTAGTAGTTTGAACATTTAACAAACAGAGTTAAAACATTTAATTTCTTTGGTATTTACCTTTATTTCTTCGTTCATCTTTGAAGCCTAGTGTAGTGAAGCCAGGTAATAATTTGCTTGACAGTGAACTCAGATCCACTGGGTGAGTTTCTTCCTCTAATAAATTTGATTTAAAAGAAGGCTTAGAAAAGTATTTCATGTTTACAATTTATGACAAATCATTAG
>VZTR01001716.1:288-15012 GCA_013400775.1 Chaetops frenatus | reverse complement strand
TGCAGAACAAGCGAAACTTGGTTGCTCAAATACTGCACTTGGGAAATCCACATTCTCACAACATGTTCACTGTGCAATTTTAATGGTTTCTTCACCCTAAACCCCATGTAATCAGCTTCTTTAAACCTTTCAATCACAGAGTGACAAACAGATGAAGATTTGCTGGCAAGAGAGGTAACAATTACAATTTCACTTCCTGTACAGATCACACAAGAAACATTGTGTGTTAATTACCTGTTACTTCAGACAGACTGACTTTGGTGAAGTTTGAGACAATAAAGAAACATCAAGAATTGAAAATCCAACTCTCCATCATGACAGAGGAAAAACATTTCCTTTCTTAACCAGAATGGATCAGGTAATCTACATGCTTTCCAATACTATCTTACAAGCAGAAGAAAAGAGAATAATAAAGGGAATAGGTTTTCGTTTGTCAGTTTTTAAGGCTTCTGACTACCCAGAGACATAAAAATCTGACCAGAGAATTTCAGTTACCTTGACAGCTGATGGCCACCATTCCTCAATTTAATGTGTGGTCACAATTAAAAATTTCCTTGGGATTACTTGACCAGTCAAAGGGCAGTATTCTAAAGACAAGACTCACAATATTCCTAAAGACACAATTTTTTGATACTAGGTTCCATTTTCATGTGTAACTGAGATCATTAAGTAATTGAAAATTTTCCTAAGTAAAGGTTTCCACTGAATAATGCTGAGTTTTAATTATCAAGCAATGGCTACAGGTAGAAAAAGTGTGGCAAAATCTAAAAGGATTACACACGCAGAAGTTGCCACACAAAACTGACAAATATTTTGGCTGGTGATAAGAATTAAAAGATTTGTAAATGAAAAACAGGGGTGGTGTGTGGTGTCTACAGTCTCTAGAGATATGCTATCACAACTTCCTTTCATGAAAAGAGAGATACTAATACTCCACATAGGTTAGAAAATACAAAAAGACCATAACAGCACCTAAGAAGTCTCCACAAGAGTTTTTTCCCTTGAATTCAGTGAAACTTAGTTTCAGACATTCTGATCACTGTTGTGTAAATGCTAAGGAGAAGGAATTAGTGGACCACTACGTGCTCTTTTATAATGAGGTTTATTCTGCCAAGGAACAGAAGCCAGAGACAGGTGTCCTTGGCAACGTCAGTCAACTGAACACAAACCTACTAAAACATGGAAGCACCAAGAGGAATATTGACTTTTCAGATAGCAGAAAGTTCTTCATGCGGGAAAAAGTGAAGTCCCTAAATTTCAGTAAATCTTTGTGAAAATTTTACATTTTGGTACCTTTGACAAAGGCTTTGTTTTGTGTGCTTTTAAAAAGAATCAAAATGATTTAATCTTTCACACTGCTCACCTGGCTGAGTTCTGCATGCTCTGACAGGACGATCTGGAGGAGGTTCAACCTCCACCTTCTTCCCAGGATCAAAGTCATCAGTTTCTCCTTCTGTGTCACACTGTTCTTTCTCCCTTTTCCTCTTTTTCTCTTCCTAGCAGAGCAGAGAGAAGACATACTTTAGAGGGATGTACTTGGATTGTGCAATCCCACACAACAAAAGGTAAGAAGCAGATGTTTTTAATTTGGAATACTCCTTCAATATCCAAGTCATAATATGGTTTAAACAATACTGCATACATTTTCACTACTGCTTTTTCAATTTTTTTCCTCTGATTAAACTGTTCATCTTTTGCTACTTTGTATTTAATACAATATTGTTCTATCATTTCTGCATGTTTATTGAAAAGAGGAATTCTGAAGCTATTTATATGTAAAATTGCACAGTAATAAGCTACACCAGAGAGCAAAGAAAGTTAATTTACTATTGAGTAAAGATCAATCTGTGGCTCTGCTCTCATCAATGTATTTTTGTTGTTTGTCACATTACATGGAAATGAGTAAAATATATAACAACTCAGCCAACAAAGGAACCATTAGAAACAGTGGTGGCAATTAATGATCTCTCCCTAAGTTTCAATGCAAAGGCATGCCTAAGTAATTCCTGAAATCCTGCAATCATTACCCACGTTTGCACAAAAAACCACACTTCCATTAAGTTCCCTTAGACTACAGTTTTGTTAATTACCTATCCATTAGCTTATTTTTAATGTATTACTAATGAAGTTCTGGGGAAAAAAATCCAAACAACCCCCACCCCCCCAACTCAGTAAACACAATTGATACTGCAAAAGCTTGTACAAAGGCCAGTTGGTTTTGCTACATTTCAAGTCCCAGCCTGGAACATCCGTACTAAGAAAACTGTGCACTGTCTATGCTGTATTCAAGAGCTTCTGAATGATCCTACAAGATCTGTCACTTTCAGTTGATTTTTTTTTGTTAGGCTTGTATTACTTGGAACTGATGAATGTTAGCCACAAACATACACAAAGTAGCACTGAAAAAACTGTCATATGAAGATAGTAAAACTACAGGACAGGAAAGAACTTAAAAAAGCAGAAAGATCAGAGAATCATTATTACACAGAAGAAATACTATTAAAATTAAATTGTACAAGTAACTGTGCTGTCAACACCTTATTACTGATTTTAATCAAACTCCCCAACATCCAACACAAACAACGAAGGTGACCACACTTCTTGCTACTAACAAAGGCACAAAGCCTAACACACAGGTTATTCCAAGAACCAAACAAGTAACATACCAATGTATCACAGTACTCAACAGATCAGAAGCTGTTTTGAGTAAACATATCAATTTCAATGTCCAGTAAGTTGGCGCAACTCCAGAAGATAAACGCAGCCTAGACTTATTCGAAAAGCTGAAAATACCCTTTCTAAAACAGTAGCAAAACACTTTTAAGACCTGGCTAAAATACAAAACATCCAACTAAAAAAACAGAAGCATTCATTCAAGGCAAATAAATAAGAAAAATAAACAGTTATAAGAAGGGAGTTTTAACTTTGTTCACAGAATCATCGCAAAGGTATATCCTTTAAATAGAAGTACACCAACTCACACACAAGGGTTTTCTACATTTCTGAAGTGCTATCCAGACAATAAGCGTCTTGCAACAGTGATTTAAACAAAGTTCTGCACCAGATTTTAGACCTGATAAGCAAGCATGAAGGCTGCTGTGTCTGAATTCTAAAAACCATAGCTTACCTTTCTCTTTCTTCTTTCCTCATCATCTAGATGCTTTTCTTTTTCCTTCTCTGACTTTTTCTTCTTTTTTTTCTTCTTTTCTTTATGTCGTTCTCGCTCATGATCTGATCTATCATCATAGTAACTAGAATCATGCCCTGACCCAGAGAGTTCAGTCACTTCACTGCCTCCAACTTTAAGAACCAGCTTTAAGGGTTTTTCCAAAGGCTTATCCACATAATCTAAATTTAAAAAAATAAAATAAAATAAGTAAACGCACCAGCAGGTAACAGCACACAGCAGCTACAGAATCAGTCTCAATCAGGTCAGAAAAGACCGCTGAGATCGAGTATAATCTTAGACCACAGCACTAAGTGCCACATTCTCTTTCCCTAAACACCCCAAGGGACAGTAACTCTGCCACCTCCCTGGGCAGCCCATTGTAATACGTAATCATCCTTCTCGCAAAGAAATTCTTCCCGATGTCCAACCTTAACTTCCCCCCCGTGCAGCATGAGGCTATTTCCTCTCGTCCCGTCGCTGGGTGCCTGGGAGAAGAGACCGACCCCCACCTGGCTAAATCTTCCTTTGAGGCAACTGCAGTGATAATGTCTCCCCTGAGCCTCCTTTTCTCCAGCATAAACAACCCCAGCTCCGAAGCCTCTTCTAGAACTACTGTTTACACGAATTCGCTGAAAATCAAAAATATACACAATACATTTGGAAAGAAAAACAATGGCTAAGACTAACAAATCCAAGCTAACAAACAGTCGTTCAGCACGTTTTACGCTGTGATGTTCCACAAACCTGCAAGTCATAAGAAGCCAACTCTTCGGCCTCCCCTGGAAACGTCTCAAGATCCTTGCAGAGCAAGGTGAAATTAAGCATCACTAAAGCACCGCAGCGACCGGGTCCCCTCAGGAGCAGCCGTGGGAAGCACGGAGACGCTCGGGCTCATACCCCACCGCCCGCCTCGAGTTCCTCGGGCCGCCCCCGCCGCCAGCAGCTGCGGCACTCGGAGCAGGGTCTCTGCCCAGGCCCCCCAGCCCGCGCAGGGACGCCGGGCCCCACCGACAGCCGCGCCGGGGGAAGGAGCGGGAGCGTCCCAGGTACCAAGAGGCCCCCCTGGCCCTTACCACTGTAGGCGGTGGCGGAGGTCGAGCGCCATTCTGCCTTCTCAGCTTTGTGCTTTTTGTGCTTCTTCCCCATGGCGGAGCCGCAGCCGGCCCCGCCGGAAGCGCTGGGGCGGGCGGACCCTACCGCCCGTCGCGGAGGAAGATCCGGGTAAGGGGCCGGCCCTGCCTCGCCCAGCGCGCCCTTTACAAACTGCGGCTGCTGCAGTGGGTGCTCGCTGCCGCAGGCTCGCTCGCGCTCGCTGTTCCCGTCGCTCCGGCGCGTCGCTCCCGAGGCCGTGCCCGCCTGAGGTGATTCCCTGTCCCCGGCGCTGAGGCGGGAGCAGCCCGCCTATGGGCCCGTACGCGCGGCTGCCCTCGCCAAACGTCCCGAGGCTGTCGTCGCCATCTCCTGAGGGAGGGAAATGTCGATCCCGATCCTAGTCCCGATCGCGTACCCGGTTCTTGCGGTGGGCCATGTGCAGGCGGACGGGGCACCGGGAAAGGGCTGTCCGTGCCGTGGGCGTGTAGCAGGCACTAAAAATTGCTTCTCTTTGGTATCGCTTTTCCCCTAGGAGCGAGAAAGATGGATGATGCCGCCGGAGATTTGAAGCAAGCGCTCCCAAACGTGTGTGACAGCGTTCAGATCCATGTGGAAGTTCACCAGAAGTCGAGCAGGTCTCTGATCAGAGCGTTACTTGCTGGGACTTGTGTCTGTTTTCTCTGGGCCGCGTTCTGCGCGCCTCCGAGAGCCCGCAGCATCCAGCTCTGCCTTTTCTGTGCTCTCCCGGGAGTCTTTCTAAGACTGAACAAGTACACCTCTCTCGGTTTCATCTTGTGTGTCCTGTCATCCAGTCTCACAATCAAGTTTGTGGCCACCTTCTGAGTTTGCCCCAGTTTATCCTTGTCTCTCTTGTTTCAGAGCTTGCAACTGCACACGGTACTCCAGATGTGGTCTTACAAAGCTAGCAGATGGAAACAGTTGCTTTCCCTAACAATCTCGGTAGCACAGCCTAAAATAAGGTTGTCTTCATTTGTAGCAGGGGCACACTGCTGATTTATTGCCAACTTGTCCACTAGTACCCACAGGCCCTTTTCTGCAAAACTGCATTTCATCCAGTTGGCCTCTGATCTATTCTGTTATCTGGACAGTGGATGGAGAGCTAAGGTTTCATGTTTACCTTTGTTGAACGTCAAAAGCTTCCAGTCAAACACTATTGCCAACCTGCAGAGGTCCCTGTGATCCGCAGCCCTGCCCTCCAGAATAGTGACAGCTCTCCCTGCTTTGGTGTTATCCATAAACCTGATAGAGTTACTTTCCATCCCATTGTCAAGGGTTTAAACAAGGATGCAAAAACAGTGTTGGTCCCAATGCTAACAGCACCACACTGTCTTTCCCTACCTGAGTTATTGACAGCTCTGCTTAATCTTTGTACTAATCACAGCCCTCTGAGCTGGACAGTCCCACCCACCTTGTCCATTTATCCAGTTCTTATCTAACTACTTTAGATATCTAGATGATATG
This sequence comes from Chaetops frenatus, assembly GCA_013400775.1. Classification (NCBI taxonomy): domain Eukaryota; kingdom Metazoa; phylum Chordata; class Aves; order Passeriformes; family Picathartidae; genus Chaetops; species Chaetops frenatus. The sequence continues at coordinate 9,269 of VZTR01001716.1, read as the reverse complement.
GGAGACCGTGTTCAAGGTGTTCGGAGAGTCAAGGTGTAAAATATCCACTGTGCTGTTTTTGTGAGACTTTACAGAGAACTGAGACTTTGCATTGGTTATAGATGATTGAAATTGCAAAATTAAGTTAAATCTCCAAATGGTATTCTTTTTCCTATAGTTTTTGCCTCTTCTGGAATTTTCCTGGTATTATATCCCCATTCTGATGTTTCAGCTGTCCTAAAAGTCTAATGGGGCTTCCAAGCTAAGCTTACCAAATTCAGTCTGTGGCTTGGCTCTGAGTCTTTCTGGGTTTCCTACTGAAACAGATTGCATAACTGCTTTCCATTCTTGAAGTCTTCTAGCTGTCTCATTCAGTATCCTCTGATATTACCTCAAACAGAGCAAATAGTATTATTTGGATTAGATCTTTTAATGCACAAATTAAAAACAACTGTTGCTTTTGCAGACAGACTGAATCTGAGAGGTTCTTTTTTAACTGCAGAATGTTGGAGGAGGGTTGAGTGGGTTTGGGGGATTTTTTTTGGTTGTTTTTTTAGGATTGGGGGATTTTTTGGTTGGTTGATTGGTTGCGTTTTTTGGTGTGTGGGAGATGGAAACTGTTTTCCATGAAGGCCTCATGTATGAAATAATGCATTTCAACACTAATTCAGATTTCCTTATAAATGTCAATGCCATAAAGTAATGGTATTTCTTTCTTGTTAGTGTGGCGAAGAAAGAAGATATTAGGATAAGTGTCTTAAAGCTGTTGAACAGACACAACATTGTGTTTGGTGATTACAAGTGGACAGAGTTCGATGACGCTTTCCTTAACAACAATGTGCAGTCTGTGTCAATTGTGGATACGGAGCTGAAACTGAAGGACAGACAGGTATTTCCCGTCAAGGATATGCAGCTCTCTTCATGTGCCCCTGAACTGGTTGTAGGTAGACTGGTGGGCACAAGCCTAAGAGCACAAGCAAGACAAGGTCTATAGGATGATGTATCTCTTCCTCGACTGATTAGTATAACTAGGAAAAGGTGGCTAAATTTTTTTTTACCACTTAGTAAGGTCTGAAACAAAGGTAGTAGGCTTCAGAGATAGATACCAGATGAGAACTGTCACTTTCTTTTGTTCAACTAGCTTTGAATGAGAAATATGACACATAACAAATCTTCCTATGTTCATTCTAGCCTATTGACCTAAGTATAAGCAGTCTTTCTCTTCATATATTTCATCTGAATGAAGAAGGACCAAGCTCTGAAAACCTGGAAGAAGAGAATGAGGATATCACTGCAGCGCATCACTGGGTGCTACCAGCAGGTACCTGTATGACATTTCTGAAAGCTTTAGAACAATGAAAGAAACTATTGCAAAGGCTGAAAGTGTTTGTAGTTACCTGTTAAGGTATTATTGTATAATTGTATTTATTGTTTTTCTATAGAACAAATATGTTTGGACTTTTTTCTTTCTGGTTTTGACTGAACTGCTGCAGGTGATTCCAAAACACATAATTTATTTCTGTAATACTTGTGGATGTGTGGAAATAACTTGTCTTGTGGTCTAAAACATATAATCAGAAGCATGCAAGTTTTTAATACTGATGATTGCATTCCAAGTTTTATTTAACTTGAAGACCCACGAGAAACTCATCACTTCAAATATTAATTTTCCAGAGCTCACTTCTGGCTTACAGCCCCCAAGACACTACTGCTCTTATACATGAAACAGACAGACAAAGTAAAGAGATTTAGTCCTTGTCTTCTGGAGAGGAAAAATAAGGCTTTCCTTTGTGATAGAGCCAGACCTGCCTGTTACTGTCTTGTCCTTGGGGAAGTTGAATTCTCTGCCTGGAAAGAGAAGCACAGGTGTGAGCTTTAGCTCATAGAGACAGTAATTTTGAAACATTTCCTAGTCTTTCCATGTTGTGAAACATGCTATCCATTACATTTGTTTTCAGGAAGAATTAAATCTGATACATTGACATTATTGCCACAGTGTTTTGGTTTAGAGTTGTTCAGTCTCTTTTTGCTTTTCTTTGCTGAAAGTTAGAAGCCAATGGCTAGGAATGATTGCTACTCAAATGACAACTTTAGTTTTTTATGCATTATTCAGCTACGTGCTTTTTTTGGTCCTCTACATAGTGTTGTTAAAAAACAAAAAGCAAAGTTGAATGATAAAATTTGCCTTACTACAACTTTTCATTGCTCTCTTGGTGAAATATAAGTTCATCCCCTACTAAGGATGGACGGCACAATATTTTTCATTTCATGGTAAGAAATTAACATTAATTTCTTGTCACAATTATTTGAGGAAATAAAAGCTGGGAAGCTGCTCAATTTGTCTTTTAGAAAGTGGTGTTTACATTTTGAGAAAGATAACTCTTTTTTTCCCCACAGATGCTTTACTTGCTTTCATATATCTGTTGTTAATTCTTCATTTTAGTTGAGCATAATTTGAAAACTGTTTTGTGCTGCAATGAGTTACAAGTTTCCAGACTGATTTATCCTAAACAGGTATATAATATATTGCTTTTGCAGCTGAATTCCATGGCCTTTGGGAAAGTCTTATCTATGACACTGAAGTAAAATCAAATGTAAGTTGGAAACGAATAACAATTAGGATTGCTTGAGGAGAAGTAAGAGGTGAAATGAAGCCTGTTTGAAGTTTAGTGCATTCTATGGAGATATGGGTGCAGGCTGGGCAGAAGGGAATGGAAGTTTAACTTTGTTTCTGGCAGCAGCTAAACAGTTAATGGGCTTGGCAGGAATGTCAGCCAGCACTGTTACTGTTCATGCAAATACATATTTAGTGATTTGACCAGAACTGAGTACACTGCCACTTGAATGCTGGCAAGACATTGGAAGGAAACAAAACAGTTCAATGGGGTCATTTTCTAGCTGGAAGATCCTGTGCATTCATCAGAGGTTGTGATGATAACTGCCAGAACTTGTAGAACAATAACACTGTAATCTGAAATTTAGTAATTGTGATGCAAATACAACCCACAGATAGTTCAATTCAGCTTCTAACTGAAGTTCTTGGACACAAATAATTAATTCATTAGCTTATTTGTAATACCATAGATACAGTATTGTTACTTAAGTCTTTTTAACCAAATATAGAAAAGCAAAACATTTCGGTGATTGTGCTTCTTAATTTATAAGGTAAATATCAGTTAGTACATCCACATTTGTCTATAATTTATGGAACAGCTTTCAAAGTCATCTGTGAAATGACAAGACTATTTAATTAGACTTGCTAGTGTACTAAATAACAGCAAGCTGATCACTGTCGAGTGTAAGTGTATATGGGTAGAAAGAAATGATTGTTTTTAATGCTAAAACTAGAACCACTTCTGTAAAATTGTCATAAATCTTCATTCTTTAAACCATGGAAATGCCTGAGCATGGTTGGGTTCTACAGGCTGTGAAAAGGTTGCTGTGAATTTTCAAAATAGCACAGTGTCAATAGAATTTTGAAAAATATGTGGATTAAGTTCAGTTGGTTTTGCTGTTGCAATTACTCCATCTCCAGCATGAGATATTGCAGGAGCACCATTGTATTGTCCTGTTAACGTGTAGGGGTCAAAAGCTCACTACAGGTAAGAGCAACAGAAGATAATGTGCTATCAGGTGTTATAGGTAAAAGTCAGTATAGATTCACACCTGAAGTTCATATTCATTTTGTTGAAAGAGTTCTCTACTTCCTAATTCTAGAAAACTCTAAAATTAAGCTGCAGTATTTTTAGAAGCAAGCATTCTGGAAAATATGTGTAACTTCCCTTATTTGGAAGAATGAATGATCTACAAATTACTTTCAGCAGCTGATACAAATGCTTCAGTAAAAGGGAAATAAATGTGACAGGAAATGCTTTGTTTGGTGGGCTGACTACAAGAAACTGAAAAAATGTATAGCTGTACAAAATCTAAACAGGACCCAAAGTTGGAGCCTTTGATTCTCTGTGCTTAGGCAGCTTGTGTTTTATAGACATGATACAATGAAAAATGAAATCAATTTCCCTTCCTTAAAGCACTTAATTTATCCATTTAAAAGTTCCGGAACTCTATTTGTGCCTGGTACATGCTATTCTTATTCTTGAGGGCAGGACAGAAATTAGTTCCCATCCTTTGCAGAAATAAATTTGCCTATGACTGAAAGACATGAGCTCTTTTTTGGTTGTTTTTATAAGTACACAATAAACATCATTAGAGATTGATTCTATTTGTAGTTGTATTTGGTGTTATGGCTCTAATTTGTGGTTTTCTTTTTGTCCTCTTTGTTTAGTTACTCGATTATGTGATGACAGCATTACTATTTTCTGACAAAAATGTTGACAGCAACCTGATATCATGGAACAGAGTTGTTTTGCTGCATGGTAAAAATGATCTGTTTTAAACCAAGTAGATTCATTGGCTGTTTGTTTTATACTTTCCTTCTGGAAAGACTTCTACTGCAGTCCTGTGTAGTGAAATGAGGTGATACAAAAGCAGCATAGTACAAATTTGGATGAAATGTAGTGTCTGAGTCAAATCAACGCTCACATGTACTATGTTTTGCATAAATTTAAATTCTGTATCTTACAGTGCAGTGACAACTATGGTTTTCTTAATTTCAATTTTTAAGTGATATTGTTGCATTTTTCCATAAAAAGCAAAACCAATGCAGATACTGAAGATATTAGAAGGCATATATTAGTTAAACTTCTATTACAGTACTAAATATTTTGTTAGTTACAGCTTTGTAAAAACTTTGAGGAAACTGGGAAATCAATCTGTGCTGTGTTGTTGGCACTGTGTTCTGTTGCCAAGTCTTGCAACCTTGTCCTAAACCAGGACACTAGTTTAGTTACTCCTGTTTCAGTGAAGCTGGACTCTTCAGTCAGTCCTAGCTTACTGTGGAGCTTATACCACAAACGAGATTAGCATCAACTGAATCTGTTTCCTTGCAAAATGCATCTTGCATTGATTTTGTCATCAAGACTGGTATTCAAAAATAAAATGTTAAAGTGGAAATATTTTTTGATTGTACTTAAGTTACAACTGGCAATCTAGAAACTTCAGGATGTTTTTGTTTGAAAAGATATTTGAGACTCATACTCTGGTAACTGTGCTTGTGCTTGCCTGTTTGGAGGAAGTCTTTGTGGCCCTTCCATGGGGTATTTAGTCAGATCCAAAAGGTTTGTCCCAGAGTGCAGTTTCCAAGATAATCTGGGTTGCCTCAAGGAAGAAATTTCTGGGAAAGTGGACAGCTGATCCAACTGATCATGATATATTTCTGTTTTCCATGTTAGAAGTGTATGTTTCAGGAAGACACAAGTTAAAGCATAGCACTGGTTATAGAGAATGCTGATAAGCATTAGCCCTGCAGGGGTGATACACTTTGCTTTTGTGGCTGTTGAGTGTTTTAACTTTATGGTATCTGCATACAAGCTGTTGCACTAATTATGCTAACAATTGAAAAGTGTATAAAATCAAACACCAGCTCTAGGATTGTAGTCAAGTAAGCCATTTTCCCAAAATACTGTGATGTACACAATCATTATCTGCTGTGTTTTTACTCTACAATTAGTGCTGTAATGAAATAAAGTACTTAAAAAGCTGTTAAATGTCATAAACAGTCTAACGTAGACTCTGTACTGTATTGGTCTGATTTCAAACCAGGCCCACCTGGAACTGGAAAAACTTCTCTCTGTAAAGCATTGGCTCAGAAGCTGACAATTCGACTGTCATACAGGTGATAATTTTTTGGAAATTTTTCACTTTAGCTTACTTTGTTGTTCTTTTTCATTAGCCCAAGTATATTTCATATTTGATTTCAAGTAACTTGTACCTAGTGCTAATGTGTCTTCTTTTTTGTAATGCACCAGGTAGCAATAAAATTGTTCTGCTAGACTGATTAGGATATTTTAAGGCCTTGTAAAATCTGTGATTATTTGTGCCCAGGTGTGTAAAAGACATTCCAGTGTCAGAACAGTAATTTTTGCTCACTTCGTACATCAGTGAATATTAAAGGACAAAGGATTGAGGAGTATTTTGGTTTTTTGAATCTTCATGTTTGATAGAGCCTGGTTTTAATAGGTAGTGATTTTTTAACTAATTTCTTTTGTACTTGGATTGTCTGAATGACAGTCTACCGAGGTCAGTTTGTATATCAGACAGATAATAAGAAATAGCCTAAAAGTTGATAGCAAGTTAAAAAATTCATATAAAAAATAAATGTTATATAAAATACAAGGTGTAGCATAAGTATGTTATGCTATGTTATGCTAATATGTTATTATTGGCATGATCTGACTCTAGGCCAAGCTGAATGTATGAAAATCATGGGCTGTATAAATGTGTGATTGAGTATCTCACTTCTATGTCACTTCTTGCTGTACTGAAGAAAATCTTACAGGAAGAGAAGAATGAGGCAATTATCATGGTAACAGTTACTTACTCTGTTCTAATGAACAAATTCTAATAGCAATTTAATATACAGAATTCTAGTGACATTTTCAGCAACATGACATGTTCCAGCCACACAAATAATGTCAATAAAACATGTATTATGTTTTGAAAGGTAAGTAATAGAGTACTAATTCACAGAATTCCAGGGTCAGAATGTCAGGAATGAGACTTAAAGAAGTTAATTATATCACTGATTTTTATTTACAATGGAATTGATACTTCTTTTTCTCTTCATACTTTAGGTATAGGTATGGACAGTTAATTGAGATAAACAGCCATAGCCTTTTCTCTAAATGGTTTTCTGAGGTATGTATTTGATGTACCTAATAAAATAAACTTTGTATTTTAGAAATTACACTGTAATTATTCTGTTGAGCTTCTTTCCTAAGTATGCACACCAGAGATTGCTCAGAAAAATTAATGTGCTTGAGAATGTTTAAAGAGAAGTTATATTAGAAAGTTGTTTTAAAACCCAGGCATTTGCACCTTAAATATGATACACCTTAGAAAGTTGTGTGGTAAGGAAATAGTTAACGTATGCATATGGTGTCTTTCTAGAGTGGCAAGCTTGTAACCAAGATGTTCCAGAAGATCCAAGAGTTAGTTGATGACAGAGATGCTCTTGTATTTGTACTGATTGATGAGGTATGATTCCAATAGCATTGTTGTACATAAAATTTAGCAGAAAGGAAATCGACAGGAAGGAGATACAATAGTGCTCATTCGTAAAGAACAATAAAAACACATTTATGCTATTTTGTAAGTACACGATTGTGCAGATGAGTGAATTTTAGTCTTGACTGCTGCAGATTTGAGAGGTTTGGAAGGAGCATAGTATGACTTAGCAGGCAAATTGTAGCTGAAAAAGATTTGGAACCTTTTTTGGTGCAATGTACCTTGCTGGTGTGTGTTTACAAGTGGAATGTTGTTTTAAACTTCAAAGTAGCCCAGATTTGTATTATTTTCACTCTTCCATTTGTTGTAAAGCTCTGAAAAACATTAATATGGTTCAGTTCATAGCTGTTAGATGTTGTTCAAACTTGCATGCATAAGCAACTTAGTAGGAATGTACCTTATTAGCTTTGTCATATTGGAGTTCCTGTGGGGAAGCTCAGACTAAATTTAATCTATTCATTATTCTGGTGGTGTGTCCCATTCCTTGCACCTCCAAAATTTAAAATGAAAACCAGCCTCCGTTCTGCTGTCTAAAAGGAATTTTCCTCACTAAACTTTGCTTCCTTGACATGCCTTTCCTTTTCCCTGGAAATTCCTACTTAACAAAAGATTTTCAAGATGAAGTTTCAGATAGCAGACACAGGGATCTGAAGGTATATTGCATGGGTTACCTGTTGGCTGCCAGGACTCCAAAAGTGTCATCTTTTTGGGGGTTTTTTTGGTGTTTGGGGATTTTGTTGTTGTTGTTTTGGTTGATTGGTTTGGGTTTTTTGTAGGTGGAAAGCCTTACAGCAGCCCGCAGTGCCTTCAAGGCAGGCACAGAACCTTCAGATGCTATTCGTGTGGTGAATGCTGTACTGACACAAATAGACCAGATTAAAAGGTATTGTTTGCATATTATTGCAACAGCAATAGGTAATTGACAATTTCAGTATCCCTGTTCCTGCTAAATTTCAATTCCTACATGGAATACCAAACCAGATTAGTTAGTGAACTATTCTTTGTTAATGATGCTAGTTTTGAAAAGAAATAGGAGTAATCCAGCGGAATATTTTACATGTACCTGAGTGGACAATCAAATCTGTGGACAGTATGCTTCCCCTAAAGACAGGCAGAGAAAAAGGACAGATCATCATGATGTCTGCTTGGAGAACAGACATCAAAATTGTAATGGAAAACATGTTGATTAAAGGTTCAAATTTACAATTCTTCTTTTCATAATCCTTTATTGTGTGTGTCAGAAGCTATGCCAGTAGGTTCTAGATAGTTAATGTATATCACCTTTGAAATAGAATTAGAAGAACCGTAGACACTTGAGAAACAGCTGAAGGAAAGAGTCTATGCATTGAAAGTCTGGTGATACCTGGCCAAGAGCTTCACATCACTTAATGTAATTCCTGATTGACTAGAGTGATGTGACAGCTTATTGCATAAAATGACTTGAATAATAAGAAGGAAGGTCCTCAACTTGCCAGTCACAAAAGGAGATTAATCTTTTATAGGTGACCTAAAAATCTTTTTTTGTCTTGAAGGTATCCCAATGTAATTATCCTGACTACTTCAAATATTACGGAGAAAATTGACATGGCCTTTGTAGACAGGGCTGACATAAAACAATACATTGGACCTCCATCTACTGCAGCAATATTTAGAATATATCTTTCTTGCCTGGAAGAACTGATGAAGGTAATACTTGAAAGCAAAACTGTAAAATGTCATATTTTAATAAATTTTACATTTTAATAATTTACTTCCTAAGTAAGAAAAATATGCAATTTTCATTCTTTTTCTGTATTTCCACTCTTACTGTAGAATTTAATTTTGAATGGATTTATTTGTCATACAACAGTGTGTAACTCTTGTTTCTAGTGTCAAAT
>VZTR01001715.1:144528-156422 GCA_013400775.1 Chaetops frenatus | reverse complement strand
AACACCCAAACCCCAACATGCTGAAAAGCTTGAATACTCATAAATCCATGGGACCAGATGGGATCCACCCCAGGGTGATGAGGAAGCTGGCAGATGAGCTTGCAAAGCCACTCTCCATCATTTACCAACAGTCTTGGCTCACTGGTGAGGTTCCAGATGACTGGAAGCTGGCCAATGTGATGCCCATTCACAAAAAGGGTGCAAAGGAGGATCCTAGTAATTATAGACCAGTCAGCCTGACCTCAGTACCTGGTAAGGTAATGGAACAGTTTGTACTGAGTGTCATCACAGAGAATTTACAGGACGGCCAGGGTATCAGACCCAGCCAGCACGGGTTCAGGAGGGGTAGGTTGTGTTTGACCAACCTGATCTCCTTTTACTACCCGTTGACCCGCCTGGTGGATGCAGGAAGGGCTGTGGGTGTCATCTGTTTTCAGCAAGGCCTTTGACACGGTCTCCCACAGCAAACTCCTGGAAAAGCTGGCAGCTCACAGCTTGGTCAGAGCACTCTTTGCTGGGTTAAGAAATGGCTGGATGGCCGGGCCAAGAGAGTGGTGGTGAACGGTGCTGCATCCAGCTGGTGGCCAGTGACCAGTGGTGTCCCTCAGGGGTCTGTACTGGGGCCAATTCTGTTTAATATTTTTATTGATGACATGGATGAGGGAATTGAGTCTTTCATTAGTAAATCTGCAGATGACACTAAGCTGGGAGTGTGTGTCAATCTGTTGGAAGGTAGGAGGGCTCTGCAGAGAGACCTGGAATGGTTGGAGATGAAGTTTAGTAAGTCCAAGTGCCAAGTCCTGCATTTTGGCCACAATAACCCTCTGCAATGTTATAGGCTGGGGATGGTGTGCCCAGGCAGAAAGGGACCTGGGGGTACTGGCTGACAGCTGCCTGAGCATGAGCCAGCAGTGTGCTTGGCCACCAGCATCCTGGCCTGTATCAGGAATGGTGTGGCCAGCAGTACCAGGGAGGTCACTCTTCCCCTGTACTCGGCACTGGTGAGGCCACACCTCGAGTGCTGTGTCCAGTTCTGGCCCTCTCAGTTCAGGAAGGACATTGAGACGCTTGAGAGAGGCCAGAGGAGGCAACGAGGCTGGTGAGGGGCTTGGAGCACAAGCCCTGTGAGGAGCGACTGAAGGAGCTGGGGATGTTTAGCCTGGAGAAAAGGAGACTCAGAGGTGACCTTATCACTGTCTACAGCTTCCTGAAAGGTGGCTGTGGTCAGGTGGGGGTTGGTCTCTTTCTCCAGGCAGCAAGCTGCATCAAGGGAAATGTAAGTTGGTTATTAGAAGAAGTTTTTTACAGAAAGGGTAAAAAATACTGGAATGATCTGCCCAGGGAGACGGTGGAGTCACCATCCTTTGACATGTTTAAAAAAAGACTGGATATGGCACTCAGTGCCATGATCTAGTTGAGGTGTTAGGGCATGGGTTGGACTTGATGATCTTGAAGGTCTCTTCCAACCTAAACATTCTGTGAACTCTGTGAATCTCAGAGTAATTTTCATAGTTTTTACAAGTTCTACTGATACAACAAAAAAAGCCTCTGCACAGAAACAGAATTTAATGTATTCACACTCCTGAAAATCATGAAGGCTACCTTTCAAACATTCTTGTGACTCAAGGCTTCCATTGCCCACAAATACAAACCCAGAAATCTGATTAGACAGCAGGACAAGACACTCATTATTCTTATGCTAACAGCAAAAAGCAGGCTCATCAACCACAGTATCACATAGTGTGAAACAGGGCAGTGCATCCAGAACCTGGATCACATCAGGTCAAGTTCCAAAAACAATCACCAGAACAAGCCTCCTTCTTTACACAAGCAAAAGCACAATATAGTTCATTACTACTTACCTAACTACAGAAACTACACATAGATCTGAACTGAGAACAATTATTAAATAAAGATTCACTGGAGATATTAATAAAGATATACACCAAACACACATGAGGAATAACTAGTAGTTTCATCTACTAAGGCACTTGTGTTCCCAGGCTGTCTGCTTTACATATGTGCAGAATGGGGTGAAGCAAGGCTGCTATGGTTACTTGTGAAGCGGATGCTATAGTGGGTCCATGAAGTAGGAACTTGAACTCAGATGAATGGGATTAAAATTCCAGAGTTAGTACCCAAGAAGTTACCTATTTAATGTATCTGTGAATTAACACTCAATACCCACCCTTTAGGGGTTTGCTCACTATAGCAAATACTACTGTAGCCTTTAAGTCAAATTTTCTTCTGTTTCTGCTGCAAACAATAGCACAGTGAAACTGTTTTATGATTAGGTTTTTGCAGCCAAATGAGTTTTATTAGAGTTAGACCCAGGAAAGGTGTTAGTTCACACAGTTATGCTTTGACTTCAGACTTCAGGCTTGCTAATAACAGAGAACTCAACACCACGCTTGTTGAGGCGATCAATCAGTTTTGTTTTGGAGAAGGCAGCTCCTGGAGAATATACACCACCCCTGTTAGTGAAAATGAAAAAGAAAAAACATTAGTGGCACAGGGATTGAGGGACACCTTTCTGTGAAGCTAGAGATGTGCTTCCCTGTCTAAGAAAGAAAAAGCCACTTTGTCCAAGAAGAGAGTGGGTGAGGAATTTGGCAGGGTGGTTATAACTGTAGGTTCATTTCTGCATCCAGCAAACTCTATAGAGACCACTCCATTAACTGAACAAAAAGACATTGATGCAAAGGCCTATGACTAAAAGCCTATGACTACATTCTTTCAAATTCATCAGCTGGTGAAGAGCAAGTGGCTTTAAATCAGCTTGTGGAGAAACATCTCCCTTGTACAGCCAACTGGGTGAGGTAACAAATCCACAGGGCTGATGAAGTGTGTTTTCAAAGAGGAACATTTACACACAGTAGCTTTAAGGGAGAGCAAGCTGCTCAGCATGGGAAGGTACTTACTGTTTAGGCAGAGAAGCTCCATCTTCCAGAAGAGATAGAGCTGCTTGAACCATTGCAATTGGTGTAGCAATATATCCAGGCTCTGACAAAAAAAACCAAACCAAAACAAAACCCCCCAATGAAGTACAGTGTGTTGAAATGTAGAATGTAATCTTGCCCTTCCCTACAGCATTTTGAAGAATAATGTCTTTGGCAATGAAACAGCCTTCCCCATGAAGAACAGCTTTTTTTACCTTGTAATCAGACCAAGTAGCTGGTGAAGTCCTTAAGACTTAATCCAGACAAATACTACTTCACATAATGGCCTCTAACTACACAACTGTGAGTGACCACATCATGGAGACAGAGGGCTCTCTGACACAAACCGAGTTTTCCCCATCCTGTACTTAAATTCAGAATTTTACCATTAAACACTTGCATTCTGACACATCCCTAGTTATTTAAAGAAGCTATGCTACAATAACTCTTTTCTGAATGTATATTCTTGCTCTCTCCAAACGCCAGGTGTCAGTTCCCCTCAAGAAATGACCTGAACAAAAGTATGTGATAGTTAGAAATTATACCACACTGGACCTGTTTAAGTTTACTCTCAGGCAACTGGAAATAAACAAAGTCCAAGCTATAACAACTAAAAACTATCCTTAAAACCCCTCTCCTTCAATAGGTCTGCTCTGCAAAAATGAAAATTAGACCACAGAAAGTCAGAGGAAAGAGAATGACAAGAATGCAAGTGAACAGGCTATTTCAAAAACCAGGTCACATGGAATTCTAGTATCCAGGTTAATACACTGTAAAGGCTGTTGGCTTTGTTCATATTGCAAGTGCTTCTCAAGGGTGAAAGGGACAGCAGTGCAATCATAAACATTTTAGAGCAGGGAATGCCAGGCAAACACAGTCAGCTGCTACTAACATATACCTGGTCCTTTCACTTCAGTGCAGATCTTCACATTTGGTTTGCCATTCTGGGGATCTTGTCCCTCACTGTAACCTTCACCAAAAAAAGTCATTGTAAAAGAGGTTCCATCCATCTGTAGAGTGGAGAAGACAAGCATGGTCACCAAAACAGAAACTGCTACCAGGAAAGCACAAGTAGTAAAGATAAGTATCCAAATTCTGCATGTAGAATCCTGCCAAATACTATAATCCATTTAAACATGAGAGAAGTTATTTTGCTTGAAAGGTATAATCTAAACTTTTAATCACTTCCACTTTGTTAGCAATGTCCTTGTACTAAAGTCCACTTATTCTCTCAGTGCTTTCAGTCTTGTGTTTTTTGCTAGACAATCTCCCTTGGTCATCTTCTTTGATAAGAGTGCTCTGAGCCATCCATGGAAATACATCAGGCCCAGCAACATTATCCATTTATTCCTCACAGGAGTTACACACACTTTGATGTCTAAGAGCAGAAAGCATGATTATTTAAATATCCAGTAACTATCTGAATGGGGACACACAACATGCATTTGGGCCTAGGGGGGAAGCTCTATGAGGAGTGGCTGAGGTCTCTTGGTCTGTTCAGCCTGGACAAGAGGACACTGAGGGGGGACTCACTGCAGTTACACCTTCCTTGTGAGGGGAAGAGGAGGGGCAGGCATGGATCTCTTCTCTGTGATGCCCTGTGACAGGATCAGAGAAAATGGCCTGAAGTTGTGTCAGGGGAGGTTTAGGTTGAGTATTAGGAAAAGGTTCTTCACCCAGAGGGTGACTGGGCACTGCAACAGGCTCCCCAGAGAAGTGGTCACAGCACAGATTTCAGGAAGTGCTTGGACAATGCACTTGGGTACATGGTGTGACTCTTGGGGTGTCCCATGCAGGGCCAGGAGTTGGACTTGGATGATCCTTGTGGGTCCCTTCCAATTCAGAATATTCTGTGATTCATTTAGAAATTATTTCTTTGAGGCTAAGAAGTTGATTCTAAATTACTATTCCACCATTACCCCAACAAATGTATTCTATAACTGTGGTAGAAAACAGTTACCTGCTTCTGGGTTGGTCCTTCCTTTGTGAAGCGTCCACCAGAGAAAAATTCTGGGTACTATGTCGATAGAGGAGAGAAAAAAAAAGAAAAAGACAAAAAAAAAAGGTCAACAGTAAATTAGAGGGGAGAAAAGATATCTCCAAACACTACATAATTTTGTGTTTTGAAAACTTACTTTCGTCAGAAGTTTTCTTCCAAAGTTAAACTTCACCAGAAGAAGAAATAACATGCCCACAAACATCAGCTTGATAACAGAGCCAAGACCACCTACAGTCACATAAGCGCCATACTGGACCTGAAGCAAGAATATATTTTCAGTGATAGGATTTATATTAATTTTTTCCATCAACTGATTTTTATAAATCAATCTACCCCCAAATTAGGATGCAGTTGTTTCATACAACATACATGAGTTTAAATACGGCCTTAAACAATTGTCTTAGTTCTAAGGAACTCTTTGAAGAATACTTTGCTTTATCATTCATTCTGGAAAGACAATGTAACTACATAGTGGAGAGGGAGCGCACATGGTAAACAAGAACAGAAAACTTTACAGAAAGATGTGTTTTGGTATCCAATTTCACTTTTTCCTAGATGTTCCTTTTCTCCTCTCTGTGCTTTTCTTTAAGAGAAACTGAAATAGCAATGCAAGCCTTTCTCATTTGTAGCTTCCAAGTATATTTTTAAAGCACCATCGCACCCTCATCTCTTAACTGTGATTCTGCACAGCAGTTATACAGATTGTTGGTGCTCATCTCCTCTCAGGAAACCAAAAATTAATCGTCCTTTCCACCACCATTACTTCACACTGCCTATACTCTGCACACTGGAGACCCAACTGTCAAAGAAATCTTAGGATATAGATGAGCAGTGTATGAATTCTTTATCAGAATATTTACTACACTATACTGAGCTGGCTATAGCTACCATGATGCTTTTAGAAGCTCTGCTGATACAACAAGAAAAGGCTCTGCATAGAAACAGAATTTAAATATATTTATCATGAAGGCTTTCAAATATTTCTGTGACTCAAGATTGCCATTCCCTACAAATACATACCCAGAAATCAGACAGCAGGAGAACCTGACAAGACACTCTCATAATTACCATGCTACCAGCCAAAGGCAGGCTCATCAGCCACAGTCTCAAGCAGCATGGAACAGGCCAGTGCACCCAGAAGACACAGTGTACAAGTAACTTACAGGTGTTTCCTGCATCTCAGTGTGCAAATAACGCTGAGTCCTTTTCACAACAGAACCATCAGATCCCATGAAGGTAATGCAGTACTCCTTGAATTCTGGACTGTAAAATAAAAATCCTCTGCAAATGGAAAAAAAATTAAGTCATAAAAAAAATGTTCCAATCTTCACACAAACTGCAAGAAACTGACCATAATGGCCTTACCATTACCAGTTTTCTCTCAACAATTTTTATTACATTATCTTTTTTCACTGAAAGCAAGCAATTCCAAATACATCCCTGGCTCACTCAAAATTTGATGCATATGTGTATCACTATATATAACTCACTATATCAAGGATGAATTTGATAATCAATTAAACATTCAGCCTTTTCATTTTTTCCCTCCATTCCACTAATCACTTCTGAAATCAAAAGTTTGCCATGTCACTAAAACTCCTTTAGAACACATTCACTTTGAGAGCCAGTAAATGCCAGGACATGTTCTCTTTTCAGTAAGATATGAACAAATCAGCAAAACTGACCTTATTTTCAATTCTACTAGATGAGCATCTATGTGTTCATACTACACTAAAGTCCTAAGTGCATTTTTTTTTTAGTATTTAATACTGTAAGCAATCTGTATCATAAATACTGGAACTGTTAGGAGACTGCATATTCCACATCTTACGCTTATACCTTTTCTTAAGCTTTGCACCAACTACTGGAACAGGGGCATATCCTATCTGTTTTCGAAGCTTCCTCAGGTTTTCTTCATCTGAAAGGCCATAGACAGCTGACTTCCAGGTCCCATCGTGTATACCAATACCCTTGTAACATACCATGAAAGAGTAATTAGTTCAGTATTTAAAGGTTTCATGGATTATTTTAATAATTGTATTAGAGTCACTACATGTATTACAATTACTACATATAAATGTTATGATGATAATATACTGAAATGGTGTGGGTTGACCTTGGCTGGATGCCAGGTGCTCACCAAAACACTCTATCACTCTCCTCCTAGCTAAGATAGGGAGAGAAGAAAATAAGATGGAAAAATCCCTTGTGTGTCAAGATACAGGCAATTTAATAAAGCAAAAGCTGTACATGGAAGCAAAGGTATAGTAGTAACAAATGCTTTCCCACCCCCCTACCCCTGTCCTCCTTCTCCTCTCCCTTAGCCTTTACTGCTGAGCAGAGCTCACACATTATGGAATATCCCTTTGGTCAGCTGGGGCAGCTGTCCTGGCTATGTCCCCTCCCAGGATCTTGCCCACGCCAGTCTATGAGGTGAGGGGGCAAATGCTGCAAAGACAGCCTTAGTGCAGTGCCAGCACTGCTCAGCAGTAGCCAGAACACTGCTGTGTCACCGACAGCTCTGCAGCTGCCACACAAAGCACAGAACTGTGAGGGCTGCTGGGGGAATGAACTCCAGCTCAGCCAAACCCAATGCAATCTCCACCCCTCATTCCACATGACCTGCAACATACTCAGGACCCACAGAATTTATTACATATCTGTATCTCTTCTAACCATCTCAGTCTAGTTAATTCTCATTACTGAAAACCCTTCTTACCAAAACTTTGAACTTATACCATATATTTAAACATCTTCATACCCAACATATAGGTTTATACATTCCCACTAACTCCTATCCCCTGTTCCTCAACAGATAGATATTACAGTCCCATTCCATGGGCTTCCTCCGCTCCTCCAGATGTTTGTAAGAACAAAGACTGTTTGTAAGGCAAGATGGGTACTCATGCCAGGAGCAGCAGTGTTTGGTTGCTGGGCATCAAGACTGGCTTGGATCATTGTTGCATTGTTTTAACAACGACATTAGAATTATTACATATATTACACATTAATACAATAACTACCTACAGGTATTATCATTACATACATTGAAGTAGATTGAAACAACTCTCACCCCACCAACAAACAAAAAACCCAAGCAGTCTAACACTAGGATTACTGGCAATACACTGTGGACCTGTAACAGTTTCACTTGTGTAAGAATTCTTCCCACATCTCTGCAAAAGCAAAATAATTCTTGGAACAGCTTACCAGAGCAAAGCATAGGTAGACAGCTCTGCAAACAGACCTTACAAAAGGGTGTTTGCCTGGGATACTTTTAGTAGCTCCTAAAGAATAAAGCTCTTAGACTTATCATCAAAGAACTGCCAGCTTGCTCCTTGGTCTGACTTAATGTAGCAACAGTTATTCTGATGGGCTATGGTGATGTTATCACAAATATTCCTGAGTTTCAGGAACAGAGAAACCAACTAACCTCAGGCCCAGACTTCACCGACAGGAAACTCTCAACAGCAGTTAAGGTACCTGTAAAGGAGGAGAAAACATTACTTGGCACATGCAGTCATTAGTCTCCTAAGTCAGAGAATGATCTGGTAGACTCAAACAGCAGGTCACTGACATCATCAGCTGAAAAAGCAGAGTTACATCTTTATCTTAAAGCAAAATAATGTAACACTAAGATGCACAGCTATCTGAGTTAACAAGTATTATTTCTTGTGTAAATTACTTCAATACGGGTCACTAGTGTTACCTCTATTCATTAAAATTTTTCACTTGTCTTATCTAGTTAATGAGATAATGTAAAAAATTCATTGGGAAAAAAAAAAAGGAAAGTAATATTAAGAGCCACATTTAGTTTTCCTCCAAGTTTCAAAATAAAGGATGATGTACACTGTGAAAGCAAACATGGACTTAAAAATTTTGGTACACCCAAACTACAAAAAACCCACCACCAAAACAAAACAACCCACAACCCCCCCAAAAACCCAAAACACATCCCAAAATATCTAACTTTAGCATAGCTTGTGTTTTGCAAAGAATGCTTAGTTTGATGAGCAGCAGAACAACAAAATGCCTCCAAATTCTGAATTGTTTTGCTTTGCTTAGTTTCTTCTGAGATTGGAAAACTGTACCTGTATGGATAAATTTCAATACAGCAAGCAACTGAATAGACAGGGGTAACGCCATAAAGTCAAAATAGGAAGAGACAGAAGACATCTTTATTCAAAACAGGTATCAAACATGAAATTACCACCTCATGAACATCCAGATATTCATTTCCATGCCTTGTTTCTCCTCCAGTCAGATTTGATCTGAGGTTTCTTCAACTGAATGATCACTCCAATGTAAACTAATCCCATTTAGCAGCCTTTTTAGTAGTCCATAAAAGTCCACAAAACATTTGGATACTCTTATGGGCCCTCCCAACTGAGTCAGACCTGATGAACACAGTATCCTCATCTGGGATCAGGATCAAGTACTATTTACATAAGATGTGAGAGCATCTAATTCTTTCTCAAACATACTTCTCTTTCAGTTACCCTCCAGCTGCTTCTGAAGTAAAAGGCACTGTATGGCACTGTCCTGCTACTTACACTCACACAACAGCTTCTTGGAGCTTGCAGCTGAAAAAGGAAACTAGGGAAACCTGACTACCCCCCCAATCTGTGGGCCCCTTCCCACTATCTCTTCCCTACAGGAGTCTCACAGCACAAGAGGCAATGTGCTGAGGCTGCCTAGGGACATCCACTCATTGGCTGAGCAGCCTGTGCCTCACAGCTGAACATTCTGTCCTCTCAGATTCACAGAATATTCCGAGCTGGAAGGGACCCACAAACATCATCGAGTCCAACCCTGAAGTGAATGGCCCACATGGGCATGGAACCTACAACCTTGGTGTCATTATCCATGCTCTGAACAACTGAGCTCATCACAGGGTCCTCTCAGTGAGCAACATGGCCATGAATCCCTCTAAAAAGTGAGTGTGACTTAAATTTCTCTCTACCACATTTGGTTGAAGCTGGTCACCTGGTAAAACAGGCAAAAAGAGACACTGGAAGAGTTTCCATGGGACCACCACTGCTTTAGGAAACCAGATGAGAGCGTAATCTGCATTCCTTTTTCACTATAAAAATACACTTACTTTAACTCACCTTTCAACTTGTCTCTGGTGTACAGAACTCCCATATCCGCTGGTATGGAGTCAAAGCCACAGCTTCCAACGACATATACTCCCTTTTCTGCAGCTTTTTCATTGTATTTCAGGTACATTCCTTCCAGAAACTGAAACACAGCCAGAAAAAATCTTTTAAGCTGAAATTCATTCTTGACCATACCCAGTACTAGCCATCAGTGCTTCACTGTCACATCATAGCACCCTCCGTGCTTCAAGTCACTTAAAAGTATCTTTGACAAATACATATGACTCCTGGTCTGTAGTGAAAAGTTTCACAGCAGTGAAAAGAAAAGTACAAAATTCCTATGTAGAATCACAACAGAGGCTTGAAGCAGAATTCAGCAATTTGGGACTTCCACAGAGAACCGAAGAGGCTCTTGTCTTAATGCAAGAAAACCATACAACTACATACAGTGTACTTTAAAATAATTACTGTATCTTAAAATTGTAGACCAGGAGGCAGAATTTGTCTTCATGTTCAGAAACATTAGCAGAAACATAAAACATACTAAACAAAGACTCCTTTTGCAGAGCCTTGATATAAGATAGTGGTTTTTTACTATCTCTTACCTGGGGTTCTCCACTAATGTCAATGCAGCTTGCACCATTTTCAACACAAGCTTCTACCACAGGTTCTCCAAAGAATCTATACTATAGAAGGAAAGAACACCAGATATCACAAAAGAAAACCCACACAGCACAACTCACTCAATGTGCTTTACCCAAAGTACATCTCTACAATAAAAAGGAACTTGGCAGCTATTGATTTTTCTCAGTGGGGCTAAAACGCAGTAGCACTTCTACTTCATGGGAGTGTGGGGAGAAGAAAATGTAAAAAACTTCACTGCTGATAATGGAGTTTGATGCAGACTACTGCACCTAATTCCCCTCATAAAATCAGATCACCAAGACCAACTAAATACTGCCACTAATTTCACTTTACACTTTCTGCACTCTTATTATCAGCATATTCTCTATTTAAACACTCTTAATTTCAAATACATCATCGTGACTCAACTTCCAGTTTGCACACTTTAATGCTCTCTGAATGCACTGGAAATACTGCCACTCTAAGTTTTAAAAGGGCTGAGGGCTGCTGACAGCAAGCCTGTGGGCCTCTTTCCCAGCTCTATGCTTAAACCCTAGCACCACTGGCATTTTGGCCCAATTCAAAACGTTGGGCCAAACTTTACCATCAGTATCTTAGGCTGCCTGTGCAAGACTGAAAACCAACCCCTCTGTATTTCAGTGCGGAGTCCTGTCCGTGAACCGCACCACCTGCGATGGCGGTGGGAAACCCTTCGGCCACTGCAGTACACAGCTGTACTTGGAACGCAGGGGTCGAGTTCCAAGAGCTGCGCTGTCCCTGTGCGGCGGCCGCGGCAGCTCTCCGTGCCCCGGTCACAGGCGCAGGCCGCTCGGCCGCCCGCAGCCGAGGCGCGGCCCCAGAGGAGGAGGAGGAGGAGGAGGAGGAGGAGGAGGCCGCGGCGGCACCGCCCCGCCCCGCATCCCCGCACTCACCGGGCCCACGCAGTTGAGCACCAGCCGGGTCTGCCTCGCCATGGTGGCCAGCGAGCCCGCGTCGCCCACATCGCAGAGCAGCACGCCGACCTCGTCCCCGGGCGCCGCCTTCCCTGCGCACCGGAGACCGCCGTCACCGACACCGCTCCGCCCGAGACGAGCCCCCTCCTCCCCGCCGCAGCGCCGAGGCTCGTCCCGCTTCGCCCCTCAGCCCCTCCCGCACACCCGACCCGCTGGGCCTCCCCGGGCAGCAGCGCTGCGCCCCCCGCCCAGGCCGCGGCCCGTACCCAGCCGCTCGGCC
>VZTR01001715.1:121757-138170 GCA_013400775.1 Chaetops frenatus | reverse complement strand
AAAAAAAAAAAAAAAAAAAAAAAAGCTACAGACATGATAAAACTTTGGAAACATCTGAGGATGGAACTTTTGGGGATGGAAGGTGAAGGACTTGGAGTTCAAGAAGAGGTGCCACCTGAGCAAAAGTGGCTGACAGAGTGACCAGCACAACCCATTCCTCACAGCAAGGGAGGTGTTGATAGGAGAACAAGTCCTGTGATTTGATGGGTGCCAACGGACAGGACATCTGAAACTGACTGTGTAATTTTGTGACAAAGCACAAACAAATGTTAACTGTGAGGAAGCCTTATGCTGCAGCAAGAGGAAGTGGATGGCTGGGTAGATCCCCTTTTCTTTACTGTCTGCAGTCTTCGATGTTGGACTGAATTGTAAAATTCTCTAGCCACCTTTCCTTCAAGTATGTTGTGAATATAAAACCAGAGTCTAATCATCCTTGAAATACTCCTTGCATCTTACTTCAGCAAGGTCTTAAAGTGAAAATGTCTGTATGCTGTAATTAGCTAAAACTACTTACAGGCAAAAGCCTTCAGTTCCTTGATGTTATTCTCTGTACTCCACTGACTTTAGCTGCCTGCAGAACTCCTCGGGGCCAGTTCGATGCCTGGTCCCACACCCAGGTGCTCCTGTTCAGTGCATTTGAATGATCTGTCAGTATTCATTCAGGGTATCCACAAGTACCTTTCTTCTCTCAGGCTAAATACTGTCTGCTCACAAAGAAGGACTATCAGATTATCCAGTTTACACATTGGCAAAAACACAACTGCTCATTTTTTGTTACATTTACAAATCACAGCTGAACTACCCATGTGTAACTTTGCAAAAGTCTCGTAGCTATCTTTAAAGTGGTAATATATTCCATCTTTTGGTCTCCAAAGGCTTCTTTTTTTCTCAGTACTATCTTGAACTGCTCTGGTGGGAAGCCAGCTGTCCACAGCACCTGTTTTGTCTTGGTTAAGGGTTAGGAAAGATGGTCCTTCCCAAAACTCTGATCTTCATCCCAGCAACTGTAGCATCTCAGTGCAAATCTCTCATTCTGCAAGCAGAGCACATAGTTATTTCTTCTGTTCCTACAGCAGTTTTAAAACCTTTGTGCCATCATAACTTTCCTGGAAGCCTCCCTCTGTCTCTGAAGTTTGTTGAAATTGAGTGGTCTGAGCTGCTTATGGAGTTACCAGCAAAGGTATCAGCAAAACCAAGATAAATATAGATCTTATAAATTTATAAATTTATATGTATTATATAAATTTGCAAAAGCACAATGAAGTTTGATGGCAAGGTTCACTCTACCACTGTTACTTAGATAAAGCACACAAAGCAAAATCAAACTAGAATGATTTATGTGTAGACTGGTGATCCAAAAGTGTAAGGATGGAGAAGGTTAACAGGCAAAAGGGTCCCCTTTTGTTGAGTTGTGAGGTTGAGTGGGCCCCTTGCCAAACTTAGTATCAGACTTGATCAATGGTTTATGTCCAAGGAATATAGCACAACCTAATCATTAACTAATTTAACACTTAGAAAATGATCCAATAGGATTTGCTGTAAGCACAACAGTAACTTAATTATGAATCTAATTTAGCTATGAATATGGGATGGGAACACTCATAGTGTTTGCTGTACCTCATGCAAATCAATTCAGACTTGCACACACACAGATACAAAGAAGGATGTACAAAGGTATACCTGTGAAAAATTCCCCCTGAGTTCAGTGAAGTACTCACGTCAGATGCCTTTGCCTCTCTCAACAGCTGAGGAGCTGAGCCTTGAGGAATGGGGGGGTATCAGCCCAGGCCCTGTTGTCAATGGTCCTCTGTGTTGTTCAGCTCTAGAGATGTCCCACTCAGAGGGAGATGTGCTGCAGCCCAGGAGATCTCAAAGCATCTCACTTAGAGCCACTCTCTGTAGGGTTGCAAGATGATTGAGTCTGGTCATCAGTAAATTTCCACTGTGGCCACAGTCCAGGCTGGCAGTTACTGGAATTTTCCTTGCGAAGTCTAATAATAATATTATTCCACTTAGGCTGTTACTCAGACAAAAATAAGTTTTCAAGGCTATTTGTTGGAAAAGAGGGGCTTGTTAGGCAACAGAATTTCCTGGGAGCAGACTGTGTTTCTGATAAGCTCAGGGGGAGCTAACTGCCCATGAGCCAGTAATCAAGGCTGAGGCCTAAGGAGTGTCCTTGAGGTCATGAAGAAGCCAGAGAGGGGTAAGGGTTCAGATCTTGCATCACCACAATGCTACACATCCTCATGAATTATCAGAGATCAAAGGGCAAGGAGTTCCTGATAAGGGGAGAAAAAATGGTGCAGTGGTGGAGCTTTTCTTTTCTCCCTCCTGTTCCTGTGAAAGAAAGTGGGAGAAGAGAGAACACTGTTCAGTTTTGTGCAGCTGTCTTTGTTTTGTGTGGATGTTTTGTGCAGCAGAATTGCTGCAGAGTTTTGGGGGTGAGAGCAAAGTTTCAAATGGTGCTCTCAGCCACTGTACCCTGATGAAGTATTCCTATGCTGAAATGAGGGGGATGAGCTGCTCCCTCTGTGTCTCCCACGTAGTTAGTATTCAACAGCTCCTGGCACAGCACAGCTGCAATTGAATTTAGATCTGTCTGTAGTATGGACAAAGGCAAGGTGTCTTCTATCTCCTCATAGCAAAGATTTTAACAGATCCCTATCATCTGTAATGTTGGAATGGGGCATATTTTTCAAAATCTTCTGCACACAGATACATCTCATCAAAGAGGTTTTCAGAGAATTGCCACAAGATCAACCAACTATATAATTTTATTCATTCTGTAGAAAGCAGAAGTTTAACTTTCAGACCACTGCCTTGCCTCACTACTGAGTTTAGGACTAAACTGAGCAGACAGTGCATGGAGCATTTACTGTGAAACCACAGAATGTCATGCAGAGACAGCAAATTCCCCTCATTTTGCAGAACTGGCTGCTCAGCAGCGTGAAGAGCCAGTGACTGAAACTTGAGAAATCCTAAAGAACTAAATGGTCCTACAACATGAGGAATATCTGCAGTGCAGCACTTTTTGCCATGTTCTTGAAAGACCTGCAACACACCAGATAACTCTGCAAGGCCTGTGTAGAGCCCTGCATTGGTTTGTGCCAGGACAGAATCTTATGTGCCTACACAGAAACAATTCTCTCCCACTTCTATGAATTTCTGGGTTATCATTAAGCTGTTTAACCTGGACTAAGAATCAGTTATTTAATACATTATTTGAATAATAACTTCTTATTTGTCATCTACTGAAGCTGGCTCAACTCATATGAAATAAGGAATTGACCTTATTAACCATTTTCACTATGACCTGAACATATGTGGGGTGATAAGGGTAAAAGTTCCCTGTTCGATCTTCTCTGACACCCTCCTGTAGCACCTCCCCTTTAGCAGAGTGCCTAAGACTGTTCTAAGTGTTTTGGATGACTTTTTCCAACTCATTTCAGTATTTTAGTCTTCTCCAGCAAAAAAGGTTCCCAAAGTGTGGCAGACAAACTTTTTTACAAGTGTTTTTAAAGAAAAACCCAACTAACATGGCACACCAGGGCATCCCAAGTCTGCCACGTGCTGACTCTTGCTTGAACGAGAGCAAAGGCCTCCAGGTGAGCAGCAACTGCATGACATGGGGAAGACTGCCTGATGGCAGATAATACCTGACCACATTGTTAAAGGTCTTTACTCCTTAATCACTTCTGGAACAGCAGATAAACACTTTCCCAACAGCAGTTACAGCGAGTCAACAGAACCTTGCTGCCGGACAGAGTGCAGCCGACTGCTCGTCTCAGAACAGCAGCAGCACAAGTGGTGCCCAAACCTGCACCTGCAGCTCACAGTGGTGGGACAAGGGAAGATAAGGGCAAAGCCTAAGATAAAGCACCCTGGTGAAACCTAATGTGCTGTAGGTAGGTGAGTGGGTTAGGTCGGGGGCAGAGGCCAAAGGTTGGGCTCTAGCTGAGCTGTGTTCCTCTGCCAGGAGGGTGTCTGAGGCAGCTACACTGGTTTGTAGGGGCAGGACATGCAGCACAGGCGTGTCAGTACACAGATCTGGGGTTGTACTGAAGGGGAAGGAAAGCACTAGGAGGCAGTAGGCAGGCAGGAAGTAAAACAAAACTCTTCTGACCCATTTTTACGGTTTCATAAAAGGTATTCTGGTAATATTTACCAGTGCTAACAAACAAAATTTGAGATTTCCCTGCCCAGTTCAGTATTGATTTGCAAATTATCTGCAATTGAAATCTCAGTGTGCTTTTCATAATGCAGGCTATGTAGCTGCCCACACGGGAACTGTAAGTTAACCAACTGGAGAGATTTACCAACAAAACACACGGCGAGTAACAGGGTGAGGTGCAATAGTGCCTTGCTAAGCTCGGAAATTGTGTCTGGGCTCCCTCTAGTGAGTTGTGTTGGTTTTCTATGCTCAGAGATAGCGACCGGCTACCACATACCTATTGATTTAAAAGCTAAATTCAAACACAAATGCTTTCAGAACAAATAAACAGGCAAAGGATCTTTGTACCTGTATGGTAACAGTTCACACCACTGCTGCTTCACAAAGCTAAGTTCTTCTTTTCAGAAGTTTCTAGTAAAGCTAAAAAAACCAAATGCAGTTTTAATGGTGGTGATAGAGACAGATTGAAACGAAACTCTTTCCAAACCACTTGAAAAACAAAATCAGCAGGGTTGTATAAATTCCTACTGCAGGTAAGATAAATATTTTCTAAAATGTGGAAGGGAGTGTGGTAGAGGGTTTTGCCACAATGAATGCAAAACAGCTGTCAGAAATAAGGCTGGCATACAAATGAGTTTAATTGATAGCTTATGGAACAAGCAAATGTGTGCATCACTAACTTTTTAAAAATTCAGACTGCTCAATTTTCTACATGACATGAAATCTAAGACATGGCCACTGTAAGCCTAAAGAGGGGATTTTGCAATTCATTAAATCCCCCCTAGGATTTGGCATCCTCCCACAGTAACATCCCATTTGCAGAGTTTGGAAAATATTTGAATTTGTTCAAATTTTCCAGTAATTAAAAAAACCCAAAACCTAAAATAGAAAAAAAAAGTTCTCATGGAACATGCAGCTTGAGACATGTTTGTTTTTCTTAATGTCATTTCTCTGTGTGCCAGTTTAATTATTTCCTCCTGGAATGAGGAATGGAAGGAACCTTTTTGTATGCAATAAGCTTAAGCTACAAAGTAATATTTAGCCCCTTGTCTTGGTTATACCCTCTTGTCTAGGCACTGCAGGCTGCTACAGCAAATGTTGGGCACCAGCAATACTGTTCCCAGCTGCTGATATTCTCTGTCTTCCTGTCATTTTTGCTATGCTCATGAGGCTGCATTTTACTGCATCATTCAGCCACAACCACAGATTAGATTCTGTTACATATATTCTTCCTTTTTTCAAGGTTCCTGTTTCACAAAAAAATTTCTTGTCTCCTAGATATATGCCACTAACAACCTTTTACAGTCCTACCCTCTTCTGGGTGCAGCAGAGAAGCAGTTCCCTCATAGTTCCTGTCTTCACAGTGTCCTGCCTCACTTAGAGCTCATTTCTAGAGTTCTCAAGTCCAGATACACGTTTAGGAGAGGGCAAGAGAGCAGCCATGAAATTAATCAGAGCAGAATGAGAACTGTTATCCCACCAGGATGCGTGAAAGCTGTAAAGTTAATTTGCCCAAGTGAGGAAGAGGATGAAGAAGTGGAGCTTTGCATTTGGCGTTACCAGGCGTTTCCCTGCCCATCACTTAAGGCTCATCACAGGCTCACCAACAGGAGTTTTGTTTGCTTGTTTTGGCAAAAGATGTCAGAAGAAGGGGAAACACCTAAATGCTGTGGTAGTAGAAACTGCTGCACTGTCTCCACACACCTCCCAGGCCAGTTCACCATTTAACCACGACTATACATTGAAATTGAATTTTTCAAAGCAATTGTTCTACCCCATCCTACAAATCCAGTGGCAGTTGAGGCTTCCCAAGAGAGCAAGAGCCCCACTGACAGCTGTGCTCGGTCACCAGCTCTACCTGCTGCCTAATTCCAAAATGCAAAATTTCCTAGGTTTAGTTTAGGCTGAAATGACTGAGGCTGAACTCACAGTGATACACAACAAAATATATAGCATGTGGAATGAAGGTAATTTGGAGCACTGTGATCAGCTTTCATATTAGAAGAAGAATATAATGCTGAAACCATCTGGCCTGCGGCTATGAAAACACCAAAGAGACATAAAACCGAGTTAATGGCAGCATGCCAAGGCCTTGTTAAAAAACAGCACAGCACTAAAGCAAAGCAAGCGCTGATGTAGCACCAGCAGAGGCTCATTAATGGGCCTGGAGACAGAGTGCTCTTACATTTCATTATGTGCTTAACAGCCATACCTGCCTCTGCAGAAGAAAGGTAATTTCTAATGAACACTTTCTCATGTCCTATAATGATTCTATATCAGTGAGAAATACTAAGAGCTCTGGTTGTTCTGCTTAGTCTATTATTATTGTACACAACAGGCTGGAATTTAATTTTTTTTTTTTAATTTTTGTTTGTTTTGTTTTGTTTAATTTCTAACCTTATTTAGAGGAATAAATAACTAGATGAATCAGGTGAAGCTGAAACTGAAACTAGGACATTTTAGCTTAAAAATAACTCATTAGGATCTAAACAGGCCATGGATGCTCAAGTAGTGTGTTCTGGGTGCTGGCATGTAAGATATAAAGTTATTAGAGCATCTGAAGGAGGGCTGTGAAAATGATGATGGGCCCAGTGGGGAAGCCATGCAAGGACTGGCTGAGGTCACTTGGTCTGGTCAGGCTGGAGGAGATTGAGGGGAGACCTCATTGCAGTCAACAGCTTCCTCATGAGGGGAAGAGGAGGGGCAGGCACTGATCTCTTCTCTGTGTTGACCAGGGACAGGACCCTGGGAATGGCCTGAAGTTGTGTCAGGAGAGGTTTAGGTTGGATATCAGGAAAAGGTTCTTCACCCAGAGGGTGGTTGGGCACTGGAGCAGCTCCCCAGGGCAGTGGTCACAGCACCAGCCTGGCAGAGTTCAAGGAGCATTAGGACACTGCTCAGGCACATGGTGTGACTCTTGGGGATGGTGCTGTGCAGGGCCAGGAGCTGGACGCGATGGCCCTTGCGGGCTGGGGACATTGCAGGGTTCTGTGCTGCCCCGGCCGGCGGCAGGAGCCGGGAGGATCCCGCCGGGACCAGCAGATGGCACCGCCCGGCTCTGCTGCCGTCTCCAGGGCCTGACCGCAGAGAGGAGGGGACTGGGTTTGATGTAGGCAAGGAGGAGTAGGAAAAACCCAAAGAAGGGCTAAGCGGGTGAAAGGTTCTAATTTTGAAGCAGCAGCCTGCAAAGTGCTTGTTGCACAGAGGTCAGCATTTGTTTTGAAATAAAAATCTGGATGCTTGTTCGGGTTTGAGGTTTCTGCTTATCAGCATTCCCAGAGACTGACTAATTTTCTTTTTGTGGGAATTCTCAATAATCTCTTCTCTCAAATCATCAGGCCACACACTCCTTGTTTTCTCTCTCTTGCAGGGACCGTGGAGAAGAGTGAAGGTATGAAAGTGAAAATAGTAATTTCTGCCAAAAGTAAGACTGGGGATGTACACACAACTAGACAAAACACAATGAGCGGCACTGTTATATCTGGCCTCTTACTTGACCAAGATTATCCCTAGATTTCCCTCTGTCCTTCCTTCCAGTTTTTGGAAGCCATCAAACTGTGCCCAGAGCTCACTCCCTCCATCTCCATCCTCCACTTTATGTTCTCTTCTAATTTATGTCCTCTTTGCATTGTCTCTGATGCATCTGAAAGTGTCAAATGTGCAGACAGAACACATGACCTCACATTTACCTGCATTTTACTGACAGACAAGAAGGGAGAGGACACGTCCTCAGTTTGATGAGGCAACATGTTACCAAGAACTCATTTTGATTCTGCACAGATATCTTTCAAAAATTGGAGGAACAGTTGATTGTGTGTAAATAACTAAGAAGTCCTTCTTTGTGCATGGCATTTATCTTCTT
Source organism: Chaetops frenatus (assembly GCA_013400775.1). NCBI lineage: Eukaryota > Metazoa > Chordata > Aves > Passeriformes > Picathartidae > Chaetops > Chaetops frenatus. The sequence continues at coordinate 130,137 of VZTR01001715.1, read as the reverse complement.
CAGATCCTTCAGGTGGAGGATCTTTCAAGGACTTTGGGGTTAGAGTTTGTTGCAAAACATGTTAATAACCTCTTAATTTTTGCAATATCAGTTTTTCTGGACAAGAGATTGATTTAACATTGGTCTATGGATATAAACAAGTAGTATCTGTGTACACTGTGGTGGACAAGAAATACTGACCCTGAAATACTTGAATATAATGAATAGGTAGTAAAACCAGTTGAGTGAATATAAAGCTTTTTATATTTAAATTGTAGTTTCTAAGGCTTAGATCTTAAAATATTTGTCTCTCCATAGCCACAAGGGATGAAAGTTTTAAATTAAAAAATTCAGATTCTAGTAAGATTAATTAGCTGAGACTACAAAAACACTGTTGAACCTGGGATAAAACACAAAAGGTTGAAAATACACAGAGGGAGCTTACCTGGGATTATCAGTCTCCTAGAAACAACTGATTGCATAAAATGTTTGAAATCTCAGTTAACATATTGTGCAATCACTTAGCAGCAGGTAAGGATCCTGGACTGCACAGAGGATACCCCTATACGACCCTTACAAATAAGGCCCACGAGGAGTTTCTCTCCCATTCAAATCCAAAAACTGTAGCTGTAATGTTTTCAGTTTTATTCCCTCCTGTTCCCCTGGGCCCTTTTGCTTTCTCCCAGGCTGAGCTAGCGTCACTATTAAACGCAGCTGCGTCTCTCCCTCACTCACATAATTCCCTGTGGCAGCTGGGAACAGAAGGGCAAAGGGCTTTGGTGGGTATGGAGGGCACAGAGGTCTCCGTGGACTGTTTCTACATCCATACTTAGAAGGGAAAACAGCAGAAACATTAATAGTGAACATGTTATTACAGACTTCAGCTTTAATCATGGAGCAGCTCCAGGAATGTTGCTCTGCGGATCCTGCCACCCTAAAAACCTCCCGGAGGCACTTTGGGAATTTGTCCAAGATTCCACCAAACTCCTGGCCAAGCAACAATACCTGGGACCAGCATCAAAATGTAAAGCATATTCAAAAAAAAAAAAAAAAAGTTGAACTTACCTTAAGTCCACTAGAAGTTATAATTACTAACAACTGCATCTTCCTTACGTACACCAGAGATTTATGTTGACTTACATGTCCAGGAAATGAGTCATTCATTGATGGAACTGGGACAAATTCCCATTCTAGGTGGAACCAAAAGAAGTCATAGCCATCACCCTCACAGCTGCAACCTCTTGTCTAAGGTCAGTTTGATCCAGCTCCTCCCCAAAACCTGTTAGAAGTGGGACAAATTGCCAAAAAGCTTTGAGAGAACTGATTGCTCCTCCCAGGACTACCAAAGTGAGAGCAAGCAAGCAAGAATCAATCACCTAGAGGGGATGGCAAGAATCACTCAGGTAACCTGCTTTTTAACCTGCTTTTCTGTCTTCTTCCACAGTTTAATAGGGTCACCCATTCCGTGCAGTGTAGCAGAACCAATTACACAACATGGGTTTCAAACCTCTAATTAACAGTGGCTGCTTCTGCCTCGATATTGCTGGAGGGAAACATCCGTGCAATGAAGCTGTGGCGTCTGTGCCATGCTGGTCAAATAGTAGTCCGTGACTAAATTTCAGTGCCACCCTTCCTGGCAGTGATTACACCTCACAATTAAAAAGGAATCAAGGCTGTGTACAGAGAAAATGTTTTCATATGAAATGAGGGACTCAATAAGAAAAATACTGTATCATAAAATAATCGATAGCATATGTTTTTAAAAAGTCTCATTATTTTAAGGGCCAAAGGATGAAGCTTTTGTGATAATGAATAATCTAATTTTTCTTAACTGGAACTAGGTCAACAACAAATTAAATTACCCAGCCAGCATAAAAAGGTGAATTGTAGAACAATAAAAACCTGCCATTAGAATAGATTTCCAGCCTCTCTTGTTAACCTGGAAGAGAAAAAACCAGTCATTTCAAGATGTCAGTGACATGAAAAGGAATTAGGCAGCGTCATGCTGCTTTCCAGCTTATGAAGTACATGTTACCAGAATCAAAGAGATAAAACTTATACCAGGGTAGTAACATATAGAAACAACAGAAAAGTGATAGCAGCCAGTTACGGGGTTCTTTCAGTATCTCATTTATTGAAAAAATATGAAATTGGTAGCTTGAAATTAAATCATGGTGTTAATTCATAACAATGAGATATTTTCCCTTTTTTTAGCATTAAAATAAAAAAAAGTCAAGAGTGTCCCAAAGCATTTTACTAGTTTTAGGTCTGTGTCAAACGTACTTGGAATCAGATTCCTCTGTGGGGCTCACTGCAGTGGTCAGAGGGAAGTTAAGCAGTCTGACAGCCCAGCCCTGGTGTGGCAAAGGATGGGTCAGACGTGCTGCTGGAGCCTGGGGAGCTGGGCTGCTCTTGCACTGCTGCTCCCTGTGGGTCAGAAGCACATTCTGGGGAGATGGAAGGAGGCAGAGCAAGGTCTGCCTGTGCTCACAGTGGCTCTTGTCGGGGGGCATGCGGGCCTATGCTAGAAGTGAAGCAGGACCTGTGCAGTGCCAAGCAGTATGACACATAACGTGCTTTAAATGCTAGTTATAATAGCAGTAAAATACTCGTCTCCAAGATTGAAAGGTCAGTGACAAATCTCTGCAAAAATATCTGTGTATCAGAACAGTTGTGAGCATATAAAAATCTGGCTTCGCTCTAGCTAGAGAAGATGTTGCAAGACTATCAAATGGCTTTTTCCATTTTGCTGTGATTTTTTTTCGAGGAAAACAGCTTAATACTCAGAAGTGTTCTGATTTTGATTGAGCTGAATATTTTAAAGCAATGCAGCTCTGTTGTTGTTTCTCTAAAGAGCACTGCTTATTAAAATTGTAAAGCCAATGCCTCAAATCCTAGAAATAAGCCTGCTTGAACTTTGTGATTTGGGCTTTTGGTACTTATGTATTGTGATGATGTGTTTCATTACATCAGCATTTCCTGTTGTTTCAAAGATTCCTGTTTATGTAGTCACTGGGAAGCTATTCAGTATTCTTTTTGCCTTCCTTACTCAATGAGTGGTTTCAGGTCTTAGTTAAAATGCCTCCTCCACATCGGGTCCTACTTATGGAGCTTTTCACTTGAAGTGATGGATTAGCACTAATTTAACTACAGTGTTTGAAGGCTGTCTTGTAAATATTGAGGTATTTAAACACTTAAATATTGAGGCCTTAAAAAGAGAGAAGACTTGATCTCTGCCAACAGTTTTGCATAATTTGAGAGAAGGCTGCTTGACAATGCACATTAAACTAGTGCAAGCTGGGCCAAGTACAGAGACCCTGCATGGGCCATGTGCTGGTTTGAAGTGAATTTGAAATTCAAAGGTAGTGACACTTGGAATTTGCAGTACACCTAAATGAAATTCTACTTCCAAAGGAGGAAAACTCAGAAGGAAACAAATAACTTATCCTATGATAATTTGCATTGCTGGTGATATGTCCAGCATAGTCTATCTGCTTAAGAAAGCAGTGATCCTCACAGTAACAGAAGCAGCAGCAGCAGCAGGAGTCTGAATTTCTTTTTTTTTTTTTTTTGAGAATGAGATATTTGAGGTTGAGACAATGAGAAACAAGAAACAGCCCAAAGAAAGGACAATACAGTTATATCCCTTGCTCCTCTGTCTCTCTCCAATTTGAATAGATTGGCAGCAATGAGTATTTCATCACAAGGAAAATCCCATTCATATGGCCTATTTTCATCTAATTACATGACCTACCCTTCCCCTCCCCCTCCTAAAGGTTTTTTTACCATTTACTCAAACGTGCCCTGGAAATCATGAGGTGCTGAAAAGCTGCACCTCAGTGAGATGTGCTGAGATAAGTACCTCAGCTCACAAAGATCTAACAATACATTTTAATAGGGCCTGATAGGATTATTCATCTAACATCCATTTCTGGTTTTCCTGTATGACATAGGGATAGACAGCGTTAAATGGTGGCTTCTCTGTATTTAGCACTCCAGGCATCAACTGAAAAGAATAGGATATGCATGAGTCTGAAAAATAGGTACACAGAAATGTAACAATAGCACCAAAAAATGGGTGCTACCTGCTGTGACCATAATCTTTTTCTATTTCAGTAATAGATTATGATACCATCACTCTCCTCTGCCATCACCTGGGTACATATTTGGAAGAAAAGGGGCAAAACCTCTACCTTCTGCACAAAAACCTACCAGGAAGTCACTTACAAAAAGGGAAAAAAATCACAGAACCAACAAGATGCCTGAATTTCTCTGCAGTCAAGGGCAGTTTCCACAGCTAATACCTGTGACAGAAGGGTGCTTCTGGAGGCAACTGCACTAGAGAATTTTTAGGTTGTGTCTGAACTGGAAGCTGTAACTTAATTTGGCTCATTTCTTCCTTTATATCAGCCTCCCACATTATTTTCAAGATTTCCAGTGAATAGCTTATGATGGGCAGTTTCTCAGTGAACTTGAGAATCTAAATCACTAAATATATCTAAATCACTAAATCCCAACTAATCCTGTCACTACAGTGAGTCACTCACAGCAAAAAGCTTAATTGGTATAAATGTGAAAAGGATGGGGGACAGACTTCCACATTCTCTTTCAAAGCTTTTAGTATTAACACATCAAAAACCATCCTGGTTGTATTTTCCAGAGTTTGTTTCTGCCCACCTCCCCTCTCCTTTCCCCACCCTTTGCAGAGACCACCAGCAACATTAAGCCCATTAAAAGTTCTGTTCCACTGCAGAGGGTATAAGGTGGGAAGGAACAACAAGTGCACTGGAGACACCAGGGACTGAAATCTATCAAGTAACTGGCTGTACCCCTCACTCCCATAGGGAAATGCAGGGAGGAAAAAGCAGTTTTTATTCCTACAGGTAGCTTGAAATAGCTGTAAAATCTCACAGTAGGGTCGTTATGATACTGAAATAACTCACACACACATACACACACTCCCTCCAAAACCGAGTGCAATTTATTCACCTGATGGCACAGCATGAAAGCTGGCAGCAATATTAAAGTCTATCTCCCTATTTTTCCATACTTCTTTCCTACAGCCCCTCTGAAACAGCTCACATATTCACAGAAAACTCAAAAAAGAAAGTGAATAACAGGAAGGGTTTCATTCCCTTCTTTTCTCACATTCAGGGTTCATTGCAATTACTTGTGACAATGCAGGGTGACCATTTCAGTCAAAGTGTGACTAGCAAAGTTGCTGATATTGCTTAAAACGTTTTACTTCTGAAATTACCATGACTTCACTCACTCTAAGGATCATTAGAATGAATACTGCCACAGGGAGCTTCAGAGATTTGTCCCTGTCACATATGCAGAATACTGAAACACAGGAGAATTAAGTGATGTGCTTAAGACCATATAGGAAATTTGTAGAAGAGCAGACAATTAAAGTAAACCCTCCAAGTTCCAGTTTTGTGTTCTTATCACTTCATCAACTCTTCCTCCAAACTACTTCAAACTGTGTCACAGCACAGCCTTTTCCAGCCACAGCCATTTCCTTCTCTGGTCATATATTTAAAAAAAAAATTACTTTTTAAAGCAAATTATTTAATAAGGATTTTGTCCAGAGGCAGGGATGAAGATGTGAGGAAAATAAAATGGAAAACAATATAAGAACTAGGAAAAAAAACCCCAACAAAACACCCAAAAACCCCCAAACCTGGAAAGAAAGTGGGTTTCTATTTAACAGTGGAATTCAGAACAATAGCCAGAAAAAAAAGAAAATTAAGCTTGCCCTGTCTCTGTCCTAGTGTGACCTATTACACCATATTTAAATTCAAGATTGTGATGGTAAGTGTTCTGTGATGGTAAGTGCCACAGAGCGTAGCCTTTTTACCTTGTTCATATTTGAATGATATTGAAATTATGAAGCAATCCCAGCAGCACTGCTGCCACTCAAAACTTTCTACAAGTCTTTTTAGGGTTTCCACGATGCTTTTGTTCAGGGAACCCAAAGTCATACTACATATATCTACTTAATGAGTATCAGCAAGTTTAGTACCACACTGTGCAGTCTCTTCTATGCTGGACTGTAGGCAAAACAATTTCAGGCTTAGTCCTAAAGGACACTGCTTGATCTCCTGGGAGCAGAACATTTGATTCACCATTTTGGGGTTTCATTATGGAAACTGTAGGTGTCTTTACAGACGACACTTTTCTGTTCTGTTCAGGTTTGAGAGACCTGGTCATCTCTGTGGTCAAAGGAGCAAATGGAAGAATACTCTCCTCCCTGGCTGCTCTGTACTGAGAAATTTTAGCCCTGAAAGATCCCAGCACAAATTCCAACGAAGTGCCAGACTGAGCTGGCAGTGTGGGTGGGCTGTGCAAGGCTTGCTATGCATTGCAAAATTCAGCTAATTCCCTGAAAATAATTGTTTCATCATCCTATTGCATGACTTGATAGGGATGGTTCCTTTTAATGGGGCTGTTTTATAATACATGAGTCACTTATTGCTAATGGCCATCTACTTTGCCTTTGTAGGTAAATCATGGGCTATTACCCAGTGAATTGACTCAGAAAAGTAATGCCCTATTTATAGTAAAATACAGGAGACAGTACACACCAAAAAACCCCTCAAAAAAAATTGCGTAATTTTCTTTGTCTTTAGCCGAGGGAAAGCTTTCAGTAACACAAAAATTGAAATGAAAACAGGGTTATTACAGCCATTTTGAGGGATGCCAAGAACATTTGAAATTATTTTCATCTTTCACATTTGCAGACAGTGATGACAACATCCAGTGTATGGTCAAAACATTTCTGTGCCTCACAAGAACTTCATTTCTGCCAGGAGGCAGAGTCTGGTGACTGCGGCTTCTTCCCACATGGCTTTGTTTCCTCCCTCTTGGCACAGTGGTAGGTATTGTGTGAAGCCCAGCAGAGCTGCGAGATTGTGCCTTGATTAGGATTCTCAGCAGGGCCCCTTCTGCTGAGAATTGTTATTCTCCTGGTACTTAAAAGAGCATGAGTAGTAAGGGTTAGATGGCGAAACACAAAGTAACAACAGCCAGCCTAAGCCTCATTTTCTGATTGTAGAAATTGTCATTATACTGTGTGTTCCCACAAGTTTCTGGTCTGTTGATACCATTTGTTTTAATACATGTAAACAGCAACCAGCTACCATGGCTATGATGATATCAAGTACTAAAAATACGCTAAAAGGGCATTTGCAGTTTGTCCTGAATACTAGAAAGGAAATTCATCCGTTGTATAAAATTGATTTCTTAAGATCACCACAAAATTTATAAGAATATAAAAATATCTCTAAAGAAAGACTTCAAAGCTGTGTGAAGTCAAAGAAACTATGAACAAAAGGGTTCTTCTTTATCTTCCCTAATCTGTGTTGTCCTAGTGGGAACTGGGAACAGAAAAAAGATCATAAAATAGGATTTATAAGCTCTGATCTTGCTCTTCTTCTTCCTACTACATGACCTTGTACAAACTGCTTAAATTGCTCCTAAGGAGTCCTACAGAGAATTTAACAATATTTTAATCCTTAGTCCCTTTTCGTCCCTGATGTTAAACTATTGTGAATCTTTTTTTCTGTTTCTGTAAAATCTAATTAAAAAAACCTCACCATTGATAGGTATCTTTATCAGAAAGATTTTTTTATTATTTTCTGGTAAAAAATTACCATAGTTGATCTAAGGTCTTTGCTACATTATTTCTGCAGCCCTTTTGCCCATAAGATACTTCATCTTTACCTTTGTGTAACACCGAAAAGTTGTTCCCCCTTATTTAATTTATCAGTTTCTACATAAATCTTCAGATCTTTGAAAAGTCACTAGAAACTAGAAGATTTTTTTTGCTTTATAACTCTTTTTCAAACATACTTTTTTCTATTATTTACGGTGAGTCTTTTGAAGCAACCCTGCTAGTTTCTATGATGGTAGATACAGACATTTTGTCTTGCTGAAATTGACTGTATGGATCCTTAGCGATTCAAATGTTCCACTCCCTTTTTTTCTTCAAGTCCCTTCTATAATGCCTTGAATTCAGCTGGCTCAGGAAAAGTAGTGTGAAAATATTCTTGCTACTCTGATAGCCTCAGAGACTATTTATCAATTTCATTAGAAGTTCTGGCAGAAAGGCTGTACAAGCACGAAGATTCTCACCATTATGTGGCAAGATGCATGTTCTCTCTGTCAAAAAACATTAATTCCTATTTCTGGAAAAGAAATAGAGGAATTGGCTTAATGCTGTATTTCTCTAATAAAAAGATAAGAAAGAAAACTGATGAATGGTCATAGATGAAAGTTTTAGAAAAAAGAAAAAAAAACACCACAATTTTAGGTGTAAGGTTTACATGGAAGGAACAACTCACACCTCACGCTGCTCAACTTTTAGTGCATGTGTGCTTTCACCACTTCTGATGCAACC
>VZTR01001715.1:90489-121558 GCA_013400775.1 Chaetops frenatus | reverse complement strand
GAAAGCACAATAGTGGGGCTTAAACTCATTTTCAGTGCCAGGCAATGAAATGGGACACGATCATTAACTGGCACTTGACAGAAGTGTTACTGGAAACTTCCCAGCAGCCTAACAAATGAGTGCTACACCAGGGGCCCAACTTGGCTAAAAGATGACACTTTGCTAGACAGTTCCTTGGCAAAAAGCAGTTGGAGAGAGCTGATGGATCTGATGTCATGTGAAGATGGATTCAAACTTGTTTTCAAGAAAGAGAAGCTTAACAACTTTAGATTAATGGAGGGCTTTGGTCTGATATTGGACAGGTCTTAGAAATTTTGGATCTGCTTCAGTGCTCTCTATATTTTCTATTTTAGCCTGTTTGCAATATTAAATAAATCAGGATGAACCCAAGTGAATGACTTTTGCTGAAATTCACTGGAATAAATTCAGTAACAGCTGTCGCAGAGCAACTGTAAAACAGCATGCACCTACTCCCCACCATCATTTTCTTCAAGAGATGACCACAATTTTTGGACATTACTGAAATCAGTAAACCCTAGGCTCATGTTATGACAAAGAAGAATTACCTTGACATTTAATTCAAAGTAATCACTAATGATTCAGAGGAGCCTTAAAACACCAAAGTTTTAAAATTTAATTTTTAAAAAAAGGACTTTATCATTAAATATTTTAGGTTTCCTTGGGTAGCTATTTTAGAGAAAAATATTTCAAATATTTCATTAAGACACATGGACATAAGCATACAGTCCTTTAAAGAGCAGCTGTTTAAGAGTAGAACAACAATCAGTGTAAGTTCTGCAATCACTGCTACACACTGGTGAGCCAGTGAGAGTCATCAAGAGTTTTTACTGCAGAGTAGCTGTAATTGCTATCTCAGTTTTGCCTGTGGCCCCATTGCTGATTTTTAAATCTTTATATTGAATTTCAGAGTGTAAGGTGGAAGAGGAAAGGGATGCAGGATCTCTATTCTAATAGAAGAATTCTGGATCCCTGTCAGGAAAGAAGATACTGTGGACAAGGACATGAGAAGAATCAGAAGGACACTGGTATAGCCTGGAGAAGAGATGGTTTCTCTGAGCAGGTTACTAAGAAGTGCCTTCACAGCAGTACATTATCAGGAGGATGAGAGACAACAAATTGAAAGAGAGATTACACAGGGTATAAAGAAAAACCTTTTCACCCTGAGGACAGCCAGGCAGAGGAAAATGCCCAGGGGAGGTTGTGCAGTTGCCATCCTTGGAGGGTTTCAAGACCTGACTGGATAAAGCCCTGAGCAATTTGGTCTGATCTCAGTTGACCTTGCCTTGAGCAGAAGGTTGGACTAGAGACTTTCTGAGGTTTCTTCCTCACTCAATTCCCTTATGGTCCTGTGAATGATAGAACACGTGCTATTTCATACTGGGAAAGAAGTGGTAAAGTGGAAAGGAGACAGAAGGAATAAAAACAGGTGGAAAAGTATTGCAAAATGTAGTGTGGATATACTCCAGATTAGAGGCTTCTGGGTTGGATTGACTTGCAACTGTTTGTTTTTATTTATTTAATTGAGTTCAGAGAGCAGAATGTCTTGTGACCACTATCCAGGTCACCCACCAATTACTAGGAAACCTGAAACTCACACCTGTCAATTTGCTTTCACAATGATGCAGTAAAGCAACATTTTAATAGTTGAAACCCACCTGTCTGGTGGCACCAGGCTCTGTGAGGAAACTAGGTTTTTTGTTTAACTATTGAAACAAAGACAAATCACCCAGGGAAACTACACCAAAAACCAGACCAAACCTTACACATTTTATCCTCACTTTCCATTCTGGTTTGGGCTTGATCATGAAATTCTTATTGGAGGTACTGTTAATTTACTTCAATTTCACAGAAAATCTTCTCAGTCTTTTCAGACATTTAGAAATCACAGTATCCAAAAAGGTTCATATATTTTCTTTGGGACAGTTTTTATTTATTTATTTTTTTTTTGCTACAGTGTGTAAATTACAAGCTTGGGTGACTTTCAAAGACAGTTATTTACTCCTTTTGCTAAAGGAAGCTTAAGATAAATTTGTTACAAATAACTTTGATTCCTTTCAGATGTTCTTGGTTTTACATTACAGTACAAAGTAGGCAAACACATTTCCTTAGGAGGGTAACATCCCTTTAGGTTACTGAGTGGAACAGTACCCAGTCACACAAGAATCTTCCAATGTACTCTGTTTACTTGATGGTTCAAACTTGCCCTTTACTACCAAGAACCCTAAACAAGAGTTTCCCTTTTGGTTACAATACTTCCTACTGCTGGTCACCAGGGCTACTATGCATTTTCCAGGTATGAAAGCAAAGATAATGGAAAAAGAAAAAACTAAAACACGGGCTGTGTCTAGATCACAAACTTCTGCTGGCATATCTGGGCCGCGGAATGTCTGCTTCCTTAAGCTGTCTTGAGAAGAAGCCTGTAGTATAGTGTGCTACAGCACAGTGCCTTACTTGGTCTAGTCTAGGCTGTTTGGGGTGAGGGTGTTAATTATGTGGTCAGATTTTTTTGTCAGCATCATGCTGAATCTACATAAAAAGTCTTGTTGGTTTCTTCTTTATCGGAAGGATCTCTTTGAAATACTTATGCTCAAAGAATAAACAGGAAAGTGGGTGTTTCTAGCAGAGTGCTGCAGGTGATTATGTGGCACAACTTCTCTGAAGGTACACACTAGCAGCCTGAAATCCAGCCATATTTTATGAAAATATTTTTAACTACTGTCAAGTATGGAACCATTCCCTGAATTTTCCTAGCAATTCCAAATGTTTTTAACTCAGCACAGTATGGTCCCCCAACTGCCAAGAACAGCCATAAAGAAAGTGTCAGGGAAGGAAAAAGAATAAATAAAAAGTTATGTATAAAAGTATACACAAAGGGCTTTAAAATGCACCAAGTGTGTGTGTGTGTGTGTGTGTGAAGGGGAAGCTTTTTTCCACTGTTTTCTTCCTGCTGAAACAATCTTAGCTGTTGCTCAGTATTGTTTTACCTCAAACACTCAGACAAATAATAACTGTTCAAATCCACTTCTCCTTTTTGCTTTGATTTACCTGTCTGTAGGATCCTAACCCCTCAGGTCACCCAGGTGGAAGCAATGTCACCAGTATTCCAAAGAGAACAGAACACATGGGAAGGCCAACATCAGGCCTACCCACAAGCTCTTTGGAGTTTCAACGCAAAGAAGATTTTGTTCTGTTGGAAGCTGCGAGTTTGACAATGTACTACAGACCACACAAACCATTTGCACTGACAGAATTTTCAAATGAAGCAAGCATTTGCCTCATCAGCTTTTTATAAAGGAATGCCAACAGAAATTGGATCCAGATTTGAACCTTGATTGCAACTGAGGAGCGAGCAGCTCAGATCAGGAGCTGGACAGCCTGTGCACATGTGCCCTTTCTGCTCCCTCAAATCCTGAGAGAGGATTTGCAGGTGTGGTACCTCAGCATAGCTTGGGAAGGCTGAAGGGATGCTCCAAGTCACAAGTGTAGGGTATCTGAGTCACACAGAATGTCTGGCTGCTCACTTTTCAGTGGGTACGGGTTGGTGAAGTGCTGCCCAACCTCCACACAATCTTGTAGGCAGTTCTGCTGATACTAGTGAGTTTGCACCAGGAATATAGCACAAAGAGAACATACCAGGATTTGGACCACTGATTTGAAACTGAAACACTTATTAAAAATTGCTTTGACTTTAAATAGCTTTATACTTTTAAATAAAATAATTATTTTAAAATAGTTCTAATTAAATGAACCTAGAAGTTGTGGATCATTGATATCCATGTCTGATATATTTTTGAATAAATAGATCTATAAATACTTCTTGATCTTTTTGGTGATGAAGTGCACAAAAAGTTAAAAATATTTTTTTAAGCGGAAATGAACAGTTGTCTCTTTAGAAATAAACTTAATATCCAGAAACAATCAATGCAAAGTTACAGAAACCCAAAAATATATTCTAACTACATATTCACTATAAGTACATACTTTAACTGAATGCATGCTTTTTAATTATTCCATGAGTAAATTGCCAAAAAAAAAAAAAAAAATTAAGCTTTTCTTTAAAAGAAGAAATAAATAAACAAACAAACCCAGAATTCAAATAATAAACTGAACCAGCCAGTAACACTTTAAAATACAAAAGTGTCTTTCCCTTTCTCATTTAGAGTAGCCCAGCATTATGATACTCTTGAGGACAACAAACAAACAAAAAACCTCCAACCTACCGTTCTCAAGTTTCATTCTAAAAGCAAAAGTTTTCATTAATTTGGGCATTTGAAATTTGCTAGTTTAGTAAAAAGCTGCACATGAGGCTCTCTAGGGTATAAATAAACTAAGCCTCCACAGTGAAAACCAAAAGAGAAATTATACATGCAGTTTATTCTAGAAAAAACATGATTTTAACTTTCACTTTAAAAAAACGTTAAGTGTAACAGTGCTTTAGGAACAATCAAGCTCACTAGAGGGACAATTTGCTTGCAAATGTCAGAAAGCATGATCTTTAATGTTACAATTCTGAGCAGTACCTCAAAGATTTCACTTCATAGCATTTTACAAAATAATATCCTAAACCTGAACACACTGCATCATACAAGGTTAGTAAGCAGGGAATCACAGGGTGGAGTGAAGTGGACCCCTCGAAAATGCTGTTTCCTGAGGTGTAAAGGAATCGTTTCACACTCACACGGTCAGCAGGGCTGGGCCATTGTGCTCTGTGCAAGAACAGCTGCCACATCCTGAGCAGAGTGTGGCCCAAAGGCCTGTATATCTAATTCTCACCTTCACTGCCCTGTCAGTGTTTCTCTCACCACCACACGGGGAGGGCTGAGCACCAAGTGATAGAAATACCCATTTAAAATGACTCTTTGTACTGATCTAAATTTGTTTATAAAGCTGATAGAGAAAGAACAGATTTTACAACACAGGTCTCAGAACTGCAGGGCAAATAAATGCCAATGTGCTTTATCAGCTGGAACAAGTGCCCTGGAATATTAACATGCTGTGGATCTGCAGTGAACCTCTGAATCTCTTCTGTTGGATCAGTCCCACTTTACATAACTTCCCCTCATTGACAGCGGCTGCAGCCACACAGTTCTGTGATCCTGTGCACTCATTTGGGATGAATCAGACCTAAGCCCTAATTCCAATAAATATTCATAGACAAAGGCAAGGATCATTATTCCCCATTTATGGTGGAGAAACTGAGGCACAAAGTGATTACTCCAAGTCAGTAACATAGTTGGAGGAAAACCCAGTTAGCCCCACACCTGCTACCAGGTGCTTTAAAATTGGCCAAAGCCACTTGATTATTTAATATGAATAATTTACTAAACATCTTTTGGTTCTGTGTTTAGTGAGACCAGTGATTTCTTTTTTAACCTTCCATTTCTAAAACAACCCACATGATACTGAGAGTAAAGGTCCAAGAAATTTAGTGAAATCTGCCAGCAGATTTATCCCATTCATGATATTTACTGCAAGCTATAAGATACAGGGTCAGCCTGGTAATCACCAAATGAGGGCTCTGTGAATGCCACTGCACTCTTCTCACTCCACCCAAATCATTACATGGCTCACCAGGAGAAATAAAATGGATAAAACCAGTTAGACTTAGAAAAAAATAATGTTTCCATAAAACAGAGACTTATTGCATGATAGCTGGAGGCAACACCTTTGCACAAACAGCTGTAAATTAAAGCTGTCCTTTTGCTAAGCTTCCAGAGGTTGCTTACACAATGTGTGGCAATGGGAGAGAATACAGAAGATAGTTAATTTTCTTCCTTCTTCTTCACTTGCTCAAGTGGATGAAAAGCTACTTGCGTACTCTCAAAAGGATGAAGATAATAACTTTTTATGCTCCCATACCACGCTGCTACAGTTGTGAACAGATGTGAACATTTTGCCACCTGATTGCTAAACTAAAATTTTCTTGGTTTCTAAGTAAATGTGAAAGTATATCATCAAATACACATCACCTGCAGGTGGCAAGTGTTAAAGAATTCAAAATCACAATTTTGTTCTACCCTTTCCAGTAACCACTGGTGAGCTCTTGACATGCTGTCTCCTCTCCTTTCAGCTATGAGAAGGCTATCCAGTGTTTAAGTTCTTCCACACGCTGCAGTATCTGTGTATAATAGAAATCCATGTTGGCTGCAAAATCAGTACACACAGGGGATTCCGTGTCACCAAAGGTGCAGTACAGTGCAGTTCCTCCAATGCTAAGGAAAACAGTTGCTATGCACAGCAGGACCAGCAAAATGCAGGAGCCACCAGACACTTCATCTGTAAATAAGAGCAGAAAAGGTGAAAAAGGATGCTATACAAAGCAAAACAAATGCATGTGAAAAAACCTGAGATAAGTTTTTATCATAAATGAGTCAGGAGATAAACACACTTAATAATGCTCACCAAGTCAAAGTGACCACAATACATACGAGGAATTTCATGTTTCTCAGTTGTCTCAAAAACCTAAATAATTATATTGCTTGATTTCTGCAGTCTGTGTACCTGTCCTTGCTGAGATCACTTGTGGAGTCATCCCACACTGAAGCAAAATATGCCTTCCTGTGAGAATGCCCCTTAACCAAAGCCTTCCTTCACGGGATAGTTGAAAAGAAACAAAAGCTTTGAAACTGAACCAAATGGAAACATTCTTGCTTCATTTGTAATGACACTGACTGCACCAAAATGAACTGCTTGTGATTACTCTCACATTTTGAGTACAGACACAAAACCTTCCGTGTAGGCTAATGTGAGGGGTTACTTTACATCTCAGCTATTCTCTGCTAATTCTTTGCATGATTGTTTATTCCAGAGTAGGAGCAATGCAGAAGTTGCAGAGGTGCTGCTACATCCTCACAACCTCACTTGTCCTTGCTAATCTGTACACATGAACAATATCTGTGTCTTCTGTCAGGCTGACATGGCTCTAAGAAACTTTCTATACTCCCTTCACTCTACATCAGGGAGAAGAAATGGGGTAAAAAGAAACATTCAAGCGATATTTTTTGTGTGTGCTTGAAATCAAATTTAAAGTAATAATAACAATATAAAGCAACATTCCTTTTGAATCACTAAATCCTTGGGGAAAACTCATAGAAAAAACTTTAATTGGAATTTTAAATAAAAACATAAATACTTTTAACATTATTTCAAGAAAAAGATGGGATAAGGTCTCTTTTAAGGCATGAATGCTTGACGCACTAATGCACTTTTGAGAACTAATTTATGCCATTTAGTGGCTGGCATACACAGTACATAGCACTTTCTATTTCATTAGCAATCAAAAGTATTTTTCTTAATATCTCTTCAGTGTGAATAATAGAGAGCCTAAACTCCAAAAAAAGCATAACAGAATAACAAACTGTTTCTCATGAGGCTATTTAGCCCATCAAAAAGACAGTAAGGTGTAAAGCCAGATTTAATGACAACTAGCAAATATGTATGGATGTTAAATTATAAAGGAAGGTTAAAATCTGACAGCCTCCAATCCCATGGTCTACTAGAAAGGGTTGGAAATGTACCCATGGACAAAGCACAACAGACTTGTTTCTTTTGCATCCCTCTACCTACACAGTAAATGGATTTAGGGAGAAAGCCTATACCTCCCACCTCTAAACAATGAACATTGATGAAAGGACTTCACTTATCTCCCACTTGTAAATCATTCAGCCAGAGGAAAAAAGCAAAGACTTCATTCTCAACCAAGCTTTAAAACAGAAGTGTGCTCATTGTATCCTTCTGTAGTCTTGTTACCCAAACCTGGTAAAGATTAACAATCTCTGATCGATCACCTTTACCTCTTAAGTTTTAAAAAACCAAGTGAACATGTTTAATAAATACCTGCTTTGCTGTTGTGAACAAAAAGCTTGACAATATTTGCACCCCAAGAGTGCAACCCATGAATTAACAGCTTTAAACTACCTTGATCCAATGTGTCTTCCATTTCTTGGAACCTCACTCTTCTCTTTGTTTGCCTTTGCTGGACTTGAGCAATTGTTTTTCCATCCCTGTCATCTCTCTTCTTTAGTATAGACACCAATCCTTCCACTGGGGTAATCTATCAGGAAAGTCAGTGAGTGGCACAAGAGATGTTAAATAGAGCTCATACTTCAATTTCTCACAATGACTCAGGGAGGAAACAAGCTAAACAGTTAATAAATAAGTTTCCAGACTACTTCTCTTAAACATTGCAGCACTTGTGAAACCTTCTTCTTGAAGACATCAAGTCCTGAACACACAGAACAGCTGCAGTATCATTCTGCTGCTTACTGACACTGCTTGCCCTTAATTGTTATAAAAGTTAAGTGCACACACGTTTACTGCTTGGATCGTACTTTGTAAGTTTTGTAAGCTCACATGGGCTGGGGTAGTGGTGAGGCGGATTTCTGTCAAAATCACTATCATCAGAGGGCAGTAAGAAGTCAATGACACACTGCTGCTGCCTCTCCAAAGATATAATCCTGCAGAAGCCATCAAATACTTATTGTGAGATTAATTTTTCAGCACTGCAATTGGTTCCCCAGGGGGGACAAGCAGCTACAGCAGGGCTACAAAACTGAAGAGACTGAGCACCAGGGAAAAAGAAAGCTTCAGTGCTCTGGATAGATTCCAGCTCCACATTGTAATAAGCTCTCTGGATACAGCAGCAGCTCAAAAATCCTTCCCTACAGGCTGGTCACCTAAACAGCTTGCAAAAACAGTAATACAGTTAACAAGTCAATAAACCACAACTTCTATTTTCTTTGCTGTAGCATTTGGATTAGTTACAAGAATATATGCTAAGCCATACTGGGATGGCTGAGCAGTCTGTAACTTCCTAGTTATTAATGAAATGAAAGTAGGTGAAGTATCAGGAGAAAAATGCTTTCCTAAGCAAGCAGTTCCCAGAACTTGTTCTAGAAACAAACAGAAGTTAAAGTAGAAAGTATGTTTAGAATTGCCCCCTTTTTTTGTGAGCATCCTTGCCTCAAAAAAAGTTGCAATTATTTCTTCCTAGATCTTAGCAGGACTTTAAAAAACTTAATTCCGTAGATGAGCAGTAACATTTGTGAAATTGAAAAGTAAAATGAATATATTTGTACTACAGATAAAACATATCACATTTACAACTGAATTTGCAACTCAAATTCTATTCAATAACCCCAAATACCTCTAGTTGTCACAAAAACTCAAAACCCCCCAGCTTTCCAAGTAACACTGTAGTTGCAGACAACTGACTGCTTAAGCCTATCTGTAAGTTAGAAGACCACCCATAAAAACTTGTTTGCATTGCATTTCCAAGAGCTATAGAGAAACAGAAAACAAACAACTTCGTAACTTATGCCCTTAAGCTTGCCTCATGCTACGAGCTTATATAATGCATCGATGCATGCTGTAGGCAGAGAGATGGTGCACTGCACAAGACACAGGGCACAATCCAATAGGCACCAGAGCAGCTTTGGCCTTTGCAATGTTTAACTGATAAATGTGGCAATTACACTTGCAGGTCTCTGGTCTGGCAGTATTTTATAGCTCTCAAATGGACAAGTAACATTACCCTGCACAACTCGGAGCTGGGCATAGTGGGTGTATGCCTGCAGTCTAATGACTTTTTCAAAATCACAACTGAGAGGATGAAATTGATCTCTGCCGCACTTTTGATACTCACTTTCTCTGTTGTTTATCTCCTCAAGAGCTTGAATGGATTATTTAATGAAACAATGCAAGGAAGTACTTGGAAAGTAGTGAAAGTGTTGAGGCCGTGGAAATAAATTGTTTAAGTCAACATCCAGAGAACCAGTAGTTGGCACAAATGACCCAGAAATAATAGTCTGCAAGTGTCTCATCACAACAGATGAGTACACTGAGGTGAAGCTTCTACTGGTAATGTTAAATTAGCCTTGCAAAACTGCCACGAAAATTTAACAGGCCAGCAGAACACATCAACACTTATGTTTCCTTGTTGTGACAAGGAAGGGGGATTATGTAGGAGTGCTTTAATTTGACTTATTTATTTGGAAGGGTGGAGATGAAATGATATCTTTTAGTAGAGTGGATTACTATAAGCTTCTGCTTACAGCATTGCTTTCATAAAGAGGATCAATGGCTCCTCCCACACCATCCACACAGCAGGCTGGCTGTTGCCTGGCATGATTATTCCCAGGTGGCTTGGACTGCACAAGGTGGGAATGCCACCCAGAGATGGCAGGGCATTCATACTAGTCTGCCCTAACATTAGATGTGGTGGTCTATTCTGCAAGTCATCATTCCAAGCTGAGGCACTTCATTTTGTCTGTTGGCTCTTGGTAGCTTCTGAATGACAGTGTCATAAACTTGGGTCTTCTCCAAGCTTAAAACCAGAGGACTACCCTTGACAGGATTATCTGGAAATGTGTTTCAGTAATGACAGTTACATAAAAAGCTTATTGGAGGAAAGTCTTGCTACAATCAGGCTCATTTACTTTCCCTGTCAGCCTATATGGCTACATTTCAGGATTTACTTCAAATGTATAAAGAACTAATTTGACACAGCACAGGTTTCTCTATTCTGAACATCTTCTTTTGCTTAAAAAGGGGGAGCAAGTACTTTTGATTTGCAATAAAATCAGTGTGGCTAGTGTTACTTTCCTATCCCAACAAAAGCCATAAACTATATTGTGAAAAATGGCCCCTTTACACGATAGGTAATTCATACCCAGAATAGAATCATAGAATATGCTGAGTTGGAAGGGACCCACAAGAGTCATTGAGTCCAACCCTTAGTCCCACACAGGACACCCCAAGAGTCACAGCTTGTGCCTGAGAGCATTGTCCAAACACTTCTTGAACTCTGTCAGTCTTGGTGCTGTGACCACTTCCCTGGAGAGCTGTTCCAGTGCCCAACTACCCTCTGAGTGAAGAACCTTTTCCTAATATCCAACCTCAACTTCTCCTGACTCAGCTCCAACCTTTTCCTATACTTCATCTGCATACTTCATCTGCCTTTGAATTTCATGATTCAGTTAAGATTTTTTCTTTGTCTGCAATATACAAAATGATTATATTAGAGCCATCTTCCACTAATTAAGCATCCAAGGAGAAGGACTTAGCTGCCACACAAGATGAAGTTTTATATCCCACTCTTTAAGAGGCAGGAGGAATTAAAAAGGGCAGAATGTATTATTTAAATTGGAAGTTAATGAGGAAACTGTGGTTAATACAGTTGACCCCAAGTCAAGCAGAGGCTTGAATTGAGCCACAGGCAGAAAAATACAGGCTTGTACCAGACTGCTCTGCAAACAGCTCTCACATGAAAGAGCGGCATAAAGGACCCTGTTGAAACATCAGATATTCTCCTAATTCTAAAATGGATAATTCACGAAAGATGGTCTCGGAGCATCTACGTAACTGAGCTTAGTCACTCTGCTCTCTTGGCCTACACAAAATCTTTTGACTGGAGCTTTTATAGTCACTGTACAGGAACTGAAAGTGGCATGTGGGTCTGTGGTGGCATTTTCACCAACAGTCAAAAAGGAAAACAGCAATGATGTTGGTTAATGAACACTGTTAAATAAAGCTTTTCTCTTTTCCCCACCATTAACAGAAAGTGAATCTGCTTCAATCCAAAGTTTTACAATTTTCAAATAAATTTTAATAACCAGGTTGCAAAATTAGAAAAAATAAACTCTAATTAAACTACCTGTCTCTTCTCTAAAGAAAGAGATGTTGTTTAAACATCTAAAGAAAGATGCTGTTTAAAGCAGCATTTGCTAATAAAATATCAAAAAGCTTCTTACGTTGTGCTTATTTTCAACAAATATGATTTGTTATACATATATAAACACACTGGACATAACTATGAAAGTAAGGCCTTGTAATTCAAGTTCTTAGAGAAAACAGATTGAACTTGACAATTAGAATTAGTTGTAGCATATAGACGTAAAAACCCCAAAATGGAGGCACTACATGCTGGGTATTAGGAAGAAAAATACTATTGTATGAAGTATTTCGATCTGAATGCAGAAAACTACTCAAGAAGTTTTGTTTGTGTGTTCTACTGTGGGCAGTATTCCTTATTCAGTTACTTGGCAAAGGACTGTAGTTTTACTACAGGCAAAACCAGATTTTTTAAAGCAGTAATCCACAAAATTACAAACCCCAAGACTGCTCTGTGTCCCAATAAAAGCCGCAGAAAGCCTAGTTTTGCTAGTAAAATACATTAGATATGTGATTAATTTGAGTTTGAAAAGGAGCTAGCTTAGCAGATTCAGTATTCATACCACAGATGGTAACTATTCTTCCTGCTGATACACTTGCCATGCAAGTTACCTGAGCTCCTCCATACAGCAACAAATACCTCCGATACTGTGTAAGCACTTCCCATGGAAGCCTAGTTCTTGCAAACTCAAAACTACAGGACCCAAGCCATACAAGAGAACACAGAATCCAAAACGTTGCCTCCAAACCTAGTACAGATGGGTGGAGACTTCATTTCTTGGTATACAAACTGCCATCCAAAAACTTTATGTTTTGGTAGATTGTCACACTATCTTTGCTTTCTAAAAACATTTTCCCAATTATAATTTTCTAATAAGGAAAAACTGTAAGGTTTTATTCACTTCCCTAACGGTCACTTACATAGAAAGTTTATGCTGCAACCTTTTATTTTATATGGCAAAATGCAACTTCATTGAGGTTACAATTTGTTTTGCCACTGGTGTGTCATTTCATTCTCACTGAAATGATAGCAAAGATATTTAAGAAGAGCTATATACTTCTAATATCTGCCAACTGCTGACTGTGCTTCAAAGCTGTGTTAGCTGTATGAGTCTAGTTTTTTTAAAATGACTGGTTTTCCATTATTTGCATGTTGTTGTACATGGTTTGTACTAGTGAAGAAATACCCAATATAAGGGTCTGTACAATACAAAAACTACTATTTCAGTTTTGCAACTATTTAAATCCAGAGTCAGAATTTGGTGATTTTTCACTCTTGTAATTAGTTACTGGAAATTATACACTAAAAGCAAGTGACAAAGTATCTAAATCAGAAAACAACACGAGATGATTCTTAGATCTCAATATAGAGCCAAACAAAACTTCCTAACTGTAAATACATTCACAGGTATTTACCCTTCTCCATTTTCAATATATTGTTATTACATGTAAATTGAAGAACATTAATGAAATTTTATCCTACCATATGGGTTTTGTCTCCAAGTTATTTCAGAATTATCTTTACTTCCACCTTCCATTATAATTTGTTTTTGGCAGTTTTGTAAATACCCACTCCATGACAAATTTTATCACAGTCAAATTGATTGTTTTTTTCTTTTTTACATTCAATGTACATTGGTACACTTCATGTGATTTATTTCATTTCACTCATGTGGCTAATAATGCATTTTCTAGATACCTCATTAACAACCAGCATTTAAAACCACTATTATCCTCTTAGCTTGCCATAGCCTGAACAAAGCAATTTCAAAGCCTTCAGGGGAACAAGAAAGGAAGAAGTGTTACAGCTGGGTACAAAGATCAGTCTGCTCATCAAAACTTCAGTGCAATCTTATTTTACCACTAAAACAGAATTGAAGAACGCAAGTTAACAATGCTGCCTTCTCAGGGGTGCCAAACTCTTTCAAATGTGTCTTCCAAGAAAGCTGTAGGTGCTCGCCACTTCTGAAAAACAACCCCTAGGCTACTGATGGGTGGTAAGATTAACTGGATAAACATCATATATAAGTGTATAATGAAACCATACAAGCTGGTGTGCTGTCCTTAACTCACCCTGCTGCACCTAGAAATTTCATGTATTGTGAAACAACCCCAGATGCTGCATATTACAAATTTTAATTGGTAATACGTTTATCCTTCTTCTCTTCTCTCATTTAAGCCCCCTGCCTCACACAAAACTCAGACCTCTTGCTAAGAATGATTCAAGTGGACTCTCACCAATGCAGCCAACATTATGCCTTATATGGCCAGAAAAAGTACTATGGAAAAACTCAAGGTACTTTATCCTCTGCAGAGACTCAACTCTGCCGTCAGAGTACTGGCAGTTCCAACATCAGCACAGCAAACTAGAATTGAAATTAGATGCTCTGTAAAGCATCATCATGGGACACACGGACAATCAATACAAGCATAATTTTTCTAACATTATCAATATGCAGCTTCCTATCCCATCCTCTGAAACACAAATGGCACAAACATAGCTATTTAAAAATAGATGCTATTGGATTAATTTAGGCTTTATCTATGTGAAAGAGAACAGTACTCCTCTGTTAAAATGCAGAACTTTCAGTGGGCTCAAAAGAAATTTAATGCTGAGGCATGATACTTAAATTACTCTTTTGTTATACACGTATACAGGCTTAGCACAGACTGTCAACAAAATGCTCTTTTTCAAAACCACCCTCTAGGTGAAAACAAGACAATGGATTTAGTTGAGAATTTGGGTTACATGTATTAATGTGTATGTGGGTTTCCACATTTGCTTGTCTTCAGCTTTGAGCACATGGCTGTCAGTTCTGGTTTGTGGCATACTTCCTGAAGGCCCACAAAAAGACAAGAGGTATGATCTTGGAAAGAATATAAGAAACTGTTTAGGTGGGGAGAAAAACCAAAATACTCTCTTTTCAGCTCTAGAGACTTTACCAAACATGTAACAACACCAGCATTGATCTCCAGTATTTAGTTCCCTGCCTGGCCACTGTCCTTGAGCAACTGTGGGGGTTCTTGGTCTCTGTGCATTAGCTTGATCTATAGAGAAGTACTGTAACTTTATTGCCAAGGGGATAGTCTATTGCTAAGTGTATCTTAAAAATAGAGATGAACTAAGAAGATACCATCATACAAGTCTTCCCCCTCCAGCATCTGAAATAACATCATTTCACAATACACTCATTCTTTAATTTAAAAAAAAAAAAGCTCTTAAAGTCCCATGGATGCAAATGCAGCAAAACCAGAAGACAAATAAAGCAAAGATGTCATCATTACACTCTCCAAAAAAGTCCCAAAGCAATAAATCTTCTCTATTTTCAGAAGAGCTATTTAGCTTATGAAGCACTCATCCTTTTTACAGGCGTATCAGCAGTACTTAAGGAAGGTGGGTTAAGGGTTAGAAGCTCTTTCTTAGCTTGGGTTGAACAACAAATCTGCCTAAACTTGACAAAATCAGAAGCCCATTCATTCATACACAGAATTTACATATATACGTGTGTGTGTGTGTGTATATATATATACATATATATATACACACACACACACACACACACATATATATATATACACACACATATATATATATATATACGTAGCTCTCACCTATATACCTATATGGAGTAAGCACAAAAAAGCAAACTGTGTTCTATGCATGGAAACGAATGATGGTACAACATAGGCATTATGTAGATCTCTGACACAAAATTTGATTTAACAGGAATTGTGAGAACATCTCTTAACAGTCTCTGTCAGAGTGAAAAAAAAATTAAAACCCCCAGGTATCACACTAATATATAAGATCAATCTTACTTTTGAAACATAGTGCACTGCTGGTCAAGAAGGAGAGAGAGAGGCAAAATGAAACCTTTTTCTGAGTAACTCAGAACAATTAAATATGTATATACTTCAGATTTGAAAAAGTGATACAGAAAGGAATATTTAACACATTCTGAAATTGACAATATCTAAAATATTTTAACTGAGATAAACATAAGAGTTCATAGGATTCACAATATTTACCTCAGTAATCTCTATCCTTCTTGTAAGTTCATCCAGAGAAGAAAAGCTGTCATCTAGTGATAAAGCTTCCAGGGAGCTATAAGATGCTCGTTCAGGTGAAATAGCTGGAACAGTGTCAAAGTCCTCTTGGTTTGCTAAGTTTGCAGATTCTTCAGGGTCTAGTATGTTACCATTCAAAAATCTGAGAAATAAATCTTCTTGTTCATTATCGACCCTCTCCTCCTGTCTTGCTGCTCTCGGTATTTCCTTGCACACCCACGAATGGGCAGTACTCTCATGCTCAGACACTTCATTACACTCAGAGCATTCATCTGATGCAGTTCTGTCCCATGAAGACTGTTCATCATCATCATCATCTATCTGTTGCTGCCTTACATCACTATTTCCAAGCTGGCCACTAGCAGTTTCTGGAGACCCATCAGCATGTTTTGATCTGAGCAGATTTCTATCAGCTGGCACGCCTTTATCAGAAGGAACCAAATCAGTAGGCATATAATCAGCATCTGTTAAAGCCAAAGCATCTACCATTGGCTCAAGAGGGAGTTTCACTCCCAGCTCCCCAGGCCCTCCTATTTTGACCGCATCCTTGGAGAGCTGTCTTTCCCTCAGCTGCAGACTGTTATCTTTACCGGCATCCCCAGATGATAAACAGCCCGAGGAAGGCCTGCCCACTGTCCCTGTGGACTGGGTGTCTGGCTCCAATGTTGATTCAGCACTGCAGTGCTGCTCCTCCATGTGGTCCTTTCCTGCAGCAACCCGAAGACTTGATGCCTCTGTCTGTCTCTCAGTTTTGTTTTCACCTGGACAAACAGTGCTCAGCTGTTTATCTTCTCTCTTTGGTCCAGTGCCAGGACAAGTTTCAGTACCTAAGTGCAAGAGGAAAAACAGTTCCAGTGTTTTTAAATGATTCAAAGCATCAGCCCAGGGGGGAAAGAGTATACTGTGATTTGATAACATTGTAACCTAATGCTTCAATATGCTCTCCCATAAAGGGCAGGTATTTTATGCTCCAGTCAGGATAACTTTTGTTAGTAGTTTCTGACTCCTGATTCAGAAATAAAAAAAGTATTTGCGCACATTCTGGAAGGCAAAGCACATGATTTAGTGTCCTTCTGAAAATGCTACTTCCAATAATAAGCAAGTATCTTTCTGAAGAGTCACTTTTCTTCTAATGGATATTTTACGTGAGTCATCTCATGGAGGCCTGGAGTTCAGGCAAATGCACTTAATTACTCAAAACTGTATTTTGCTGCCTGTGTATCTATCACCTAAGGGGAGACCTGCATTTCCTTCAAAGAAGCTGAAATCATACTGATTTAATTTTTAAATTTGCAGATCACTAGCTCCTTTGGTTAACACTAAATTAAATAAAAATTACATTTCCCATAAATGGACAGCATAAAAAGATGCTGCTTTTTAAACATAAGTTAGTTTGCATATTAAAAATGCAATTTGATGCAGCTTATTTCTGTATTCATATTCACAATACATATGAAAATTATTTTTTCTTATCTGAAATTTCAGAGACATACAAGGAGTTCTACAAAGCTTGTGAATTCACCTACTGTTGGCATGATCTGTTGATGAAGGAGTAGATGGTTAGCCCAAATTGTCTATGAAATTATTACATATTAAACATTACAAGAAAGCCAAAACTCTGCTTTTAAGCTTGAAAAGAGAGAAAGGGGCTGTTAAGAATTAGAATTTTAAAGTAAGTTATCTATAACAAAAATTGCCTTTTATTCCATACTTCATTCAAAACTAAGTTAAGACTATTTTATAAGAGGCCTACTGTTGCCGTATATAGTAATAATGTCAATCGACAAATTAATAAGTTTAGAAAACGCTTATTTGCATTTTGTGGTCATAGTGAAGAGCACAAAGGTATTATGAACAGATTAATGAAGATACCAAACTTCTGAGTTCCCCTGAGTTCTCACAAGAATGACTGAAGATATCTATGCAAATTTTACCCTACCTCATCTGTTAAAACCTTACTTAAAATGTGAACAATATCCTGAACTTGTTACACAAAGTAGTCACATGCAAGAAAACAAAAATTTGCATTAATTCATTGTACTGAACAATTTTATTAAATTCCAAATTATCCCCCTTTTAATGGATAATGAAATGCAAGGTAGCAGAGAAAAGACAGATTTGGAAATTGACAAGCAGAATATCCAAGCAAATCAAAATGTGGAAAAAAATACCAGAATGACATTAACAGAAAGAAAGAGTACAAGGAACCTAACTTCTGTAAAACACCAAAAGAAGAAATAGGTGTGAGACAGGGACTTTTTAAAAATTAGACACAGATGAGTAGACAGCTCAAGGGATTTGTAATGGGATACTGAGCCCTTCACGTATAGGTCATGAGTTCAAACACAGCCTGGATTATTGGTAGAAGATTTTGTTACCATCTGTCAATTTTTCCTAGTGGATACACCCACATTACAACAAGCATCTTTGCTGGGAGCCCCAACTGCAACAAAGATTAAATGGAATCGGAAATTAAATCAGATTCTTTACTGTGAAAGGTGTCCCTTGAGCTCAGGGCACTGTTCCTAAGAAAGTAATAAATGATACTAGCACTGTTATCTAACCACAGATGTCCAAAAACTGGGATGCAATGATCATTCACATCACGTTTCCAGCAGTGTTCAATATTTACAACTACTTCAGACAATCCTTGCCCATTGCAGACTGAAGGTAAATTAAGACTTGGAGACTTAATTAGAATATGTGCCTTTGCCTACACTAAGTTAACTGAAGACATACCCACCAGGGCAGTAATTTTTACCTGACTGACAGAGGTACAACAAAGTGTCTATTGAAAATTTTTTAGCAACAAAAGCACCCATGGTAATTTAAAAAAATGGTTTCTTTTCCCCCTAACACAGTTGCATTAGAATCGACACTTGGTTTATTCATCACAGAAACCTGTAGGCAGCATTTTTTCCTGTTAATCCAAGACAGCCTAGCAGACAGAGTACTGATCTACCGTGATCTACCAATGGAGAATTCACACTTCTCCATCTTTGTCCTTCTTCCCAATTAAAAACAAATCCCATAGAACCGAAAAGAAAACGGGGTATAAAGAATTCCTCCCCATCCTGGAAACAGGTCTAAACTATATGTACACACTGCAAACTTATGCTAAGGGTTTTTTTAAATTCATGAAGGTTTTCATGAAACACATTAGTTTATCTTTAGTTTCTGCTTTCAGTCAGAAACTGAAGAAATTAATGGATAAAGGATGTATGAAATCTCACCTTTTAATATACACACACAGTATTAAGGGCTAAATTCTCTCTGTTGGTAGATTCAGAGTGAAAATCTGCCAGGAAGTAAAATGTAATAGAACAGACCATTCACAACCCTTTCTCAGAAGGGCAGAAAGCCAATTAGGTACTGTCCCAAGAATCTTGATTGGATGACTTCTTATAAAGCTGTTGATCAGTCACCGTATCCCCAGGAGAGAGGAAGTGTGTATTCTTAGGATCAACTGGCTACAGAGGCTCAAACTATGTTCCTATATACCTTCAGCAGATCAATGGAGTAATTTTTGCTTTAGATTACCGGGGAAGTTTGATTTTACTTCAAAGATGCTACTATAGTGCAGTGCAACAACCTCTACAATGTAATATAGATATTGCTACAATGCATTTTATGTATTCTTATTGATAATTGCTACCTAAATTCTTATGGAATATGAATCCATATGAAGGCCAGCTCTCAAAACTCTTGAGAGTTTCCTTTTCCTGTCTTACTCTAAGTCAGACTTCCACTACAAGCAGCTAAATGAGTTAAGTAGTTCTTCCTGTGGTTTAGTGGATACATGCATAAGAAAAGTAATAGTAAGTAAAATTAACAAATTTGCTTCTCATTTTTTGTTTTTCTTCTTTTTTTTGTAGCGAAAAATACCACCCTAAAAGCAGAAGTCAAGCATTCTAAGTTTTCAGTGAGAAGGCCCATGAATTTATGCTACTGCTGAAAAGGTTAAATATTAGGAACTGTATGTTTATTATAATATAGGATTCTGCTGGGGTTCAGGCAGAATCAAGAACTACTCCCAAATGGTCATATTGCTTCTAGTCCTGAGCTGGATCACTCAGGCACAGCTTGTTACCTGAATGTTAGTTCAGGTTATGATTCATCTTTGTCAAATTTCTGTACTGGTTCATACTGATGCTTTCCCTACCCAAATCCTTCTAACTGCAACACAACCCATTCATCCCCATGCTACCAATGCATTGACACTGAGGGGCAGCAATAGCTAAGGACCAAATGCTGCCTGAACAGCTGCTCACACTTGTCAGGGAGAGAATTCATCGCACCAATCTTGTGAAAAGCATCTTTTGCTATTCTCAATCACTGAAACTTGAGTTAGGGTGGAAATATTCCTCTTTGTATTGCAAGTACGTAGCACTGCTGAAAAATTCTCAACAGAACTAGTTTTTATTGGGTGACATAGCTTTATTAATTTACCAACATTTCACAGGAACCCAAAGATTTTGATGACATTTTGACATGACTACATTAAGAGAAAGCCATGAAAAAATCTATTTACACCATTAATTCCTTCCACATTAAGTTAAGATGTTGTACTAGAGTATTTCAACATTGAAATAAAATGCTCCTGAATTCAGAATGTTCAAATGTTCAGAAATTCTGCTCTCCAGAAAGCTTTTGTTCCCACTTGGAATAAAATCAGAGGAAAAACTGTAATAGTTTAACTTTTTTTCCATGGGATTTCCAACCATCCAGAAATAAAAAGCATGGTGTTCTTTTGATCTGCTTTCTGAGCTGTAGAACATGTTTGTTTCATGTTTCTAATGCTTTATGTTTAGTTAGGTTATGAGAAGAAAGGCGGAGAAAAGGCAGTATAGGGGTCATGGTGAAAGAGGATGGAGATAAGGAGGACCCACACATGTAGAGAACTGACTCTGTAGCTTCATTAATTTCTGATTCTCCTGAACATCCTGGCTGATACACACTTGTAGGATAGTTTAGGTGGAAAGGGACCTCCTAGGATCATTTAGTCCAGTTCTCATCTTATGAGGAATTCTAGCTGTTTTTGAAGAAAGGTACTGAGCTTAGGCCAATTTTGGCAACTGGAATATGGAAAAAACCAGAAACTTTTTGCTCAGAGGGAGGAGAGATAAAGCAGATCCTGGTTGTCCACCAATATTCTTTCCCACTCTGTCTCCATTTAAAAAATTAATTAATTTGTAAATGTTTCATAAGAATGCAAAGATTTTAACAAATTACTCAAACAAAACGGCCACTGCCCCAAGGCAGAAAAAGGAAAATGAAGCTGACATAGAAGTATGTACTGAAAACAATTAACTGAATGTTTTTCTCTTTAAGACCCCCAAAGGCTTCATCATTTTCTGTGTTGTTTCAGAAAAATGCATCTCAAAATCAGTACACTGCATGTAACTTAAAATAGTTACTAATACTGTTAACTATACTCCATTGCCACACCTCAGAATGTTTGCCATCAGGTTGATTTGACAATCTGATGTATTTATTAGTATGTATTTGTATACATACGAATTATGCATCTTATCTCTAGTTTTATACAATTTTGTGGCTTATGTAAGCTGCTACATATGCATGCACATTTAAGACTTTTTTTCGTGGAGGCTAGAATTACTTTCCAATTATGAATATCAATGACTAATTAAAATTGCATTATTTACACATTGTGCTGAGAAAACAAAAAATTCATCCATTTGTGCATCTGCAGAAATCCAACAAGTGCTGTATCTTCATATGAAACAGCTTCATTGTATTTATAGGAATATGTCATTACAGTGTAATATTTAAAACAAATGTATGCACATGTACATACATACACACATACCTGATTTAAAAGCAGTAGCTTCTACTTCCTTTAAATTTCTGGATTCCATTAACTGAGGCAAACAACTCCTTTCCCATGTATTTTCTGCAGCTACTAGCTGTAAAATATGATAGTATTGCCTATAACATTTTGGAATTAAACAGGAATACTGTGACTTTTTAAGACATTCAAACTTTAAAAAGCTTCTAAACTTGAAAGATTTTATGTAATATTTCAAGTATATTTATTACCAATTTTTGACAAAGCAGAACTCAATTAAACAGCTGCTTACCTTATTTTTGGATGCCTGTGGCCTGCAGCAATAAAGGAAAAAAGAATAAATTAAACAACCTAGTGGCAACATTCTTCATGATAAATGTAACTGAAATCTTAGAAACCTTTGCTCTGCTCTAAAATTAGCAAAGAACTTTTCTTCCATTAAAAGTATCAGCCTGCTAGCATATTTTCAAGCACAGATCTGTACTTGCATGAATATCATCAGAAGACCAATTAGCCCTAACACTGTTCTACCTAATTGAGAAAGCAGTCAGAAGAAAATTTACTGGAACACATGAAGCAATGTAAATTCCTATGTAAGGTTATGCTCAAAAGAAACTCTACCAACTTTAAAAATCATGTAAGGACTTGATATCTACTACTATTTAAAATACTGATCACTATAAGAGAGACTGAGGAATGAAACACACTCCCCAAAACCATATTTCCCTCTCCACAGATTGGGACATTTTCTGGGTTCTGTAAGGTACAGCAGCTCCCACTGACTCCATTCAGATTCACAGGTGAATCAACACTGCTCACAGTCAGTGTGGACTTTGCCAGCTGGATAGAGATTCATGCACAATGTGATTTATCATACACAATCTGTCTTGCAGTCTTTTATACAGCAATGAAGATAAAGTGTGGACCGTTTTATTTAAAGCTGTTGAAAAAAAATTGAGAGACAAGGGAAGAGCACTGATGTTCATATTCTCTAACAAAAACTTTAAAAAGTTACATTGACTTTTAAATTTTACCAATTAAACTTTAAATAAAGGACACCCAAAACTATATTTAAAGAGCAAAAATGTCCAGTATGTAGCTGTAAACCTTGAATATCAGTAAAAGTTACATTACTTTCAATTACAAAAGCAAAATGCTCACATTTTCCAAGACCTGCATGCTATTCATTAAAAATTAAAGTATAATTTCAATTTAAAAGTAAAATGAGCTGAACGCTTAGGAAAAAAACCCTATATGAAACAATACAAGCAAATAGGTTTTTGCCTAGAGAGTTCAAAAGAGTAATAATATTAAAAACAGAGCACTGATCATGGCAAATGAGCACAAGTCCTAATTTTTATCAAATTGCAGAGTTTCTCAGAACAGGGAATGATATTCCAAAACGGAAATGAAGGAGAAAGAAGAGTTATTCTCAACAAGATGACAACAGGGAGCTGATGCACATAAATTCCAGCAGACCTGAGTCGCAGTCTTTCTGTGGGCTTGCAAGGTCATGTGCAGGGAAATGCAGGCTGAGGCAGCCGCAGGCGCTCAGTGCAACCTCTCTGCAGCAGCACACTGCAGGTGCAAACCTGCAGCTTTCACTGCTACACCTGCCCCCTCTCTTCTTGGGGAATGAAGGAATACCTTTCCAGGGGCTCTCAAAGGCATTCAGAATACATATAAACAATCCCTGCAGGGATTCTGGCAATCAGCTAGGGTGTTTTCAAACTTTGGTACCATCACCCACAAGAAAAAAATCTTACAGCCAAATCATACTCTTTATGAACAACAGGAGCGTTTTGGCTTTTGTTATATCCAGATTGACTGATCCAATGCAAATGTACTAGAAAAAGTTCTCTCTCTCCATCTGATTGAGAACATCTCTCCTGTCACAGAGAGGCCTTTTCTCAGCCTTTGTGGTTAGTTTCCTTATTGCTGTTGGGTGATCATTTATCAGTGGCAGTTCGTATAATTTTTTCCATCTGTGCCTTGAAATCAATGTCTGGATAGTAGGACACTCACCCATGAAAGAACAGATCTCCTCCTTCCTAAGGGGTACAATCCCATATGTGTTACTATCCAGAAAAGCAGCCTAGGCACTGCCCACAAAGTTTGTTTTGCTGTGGTACACTGATTCAGGAGGCTGAAGGATCAGGCAAGGCCGCTACAAACTGAGATTTCACTGTTCAGAATACTGTCATGCTAGGAAAGTACAGAATCACTGCTTCATGTAAATGCAACCGATATGAAATTAATAGAAGGTAACAAGAACTACTTTAAGCATTAAGGAATTGTCCTAAAATGTGGAAATTTGGGAATAAAATCCTATAGGGTAGGTATGGGTGCTGAAGTCTGAGATGCTGGGCAACTTCATTTCAAAACGGTGATTAAACCAGTAGGTATTAGACACAAATACCATCATCAGCTCTACAGTCTCTCTCTTCCTAAATTAACACTTTTCAGCTTTTCCTTTGGTTGAAATATTAAAACTCAAAACTCCAGTTCTAGAAAACTGATGATTTGCTAAAGCAAGTTCAGATCTAGTCTTCACATATTCTTCAAACAATATTAAAACAATGTGAAAACTGATGGTAAAAATATTTTAGTTATGTATCAGAAAGAACCACCACTTTATAACCAAATTCAAGTCAGTGGGATGCAACTTTTATTTTGACACTGACTATTTTAAAACATCCATACTGGCAAGGAGACAACAGCTGTAGTAACACATTAGTTTGAGGAGTAATAATACTTTCTTGTACTTACTGTTGATGCGAGGAGCAAACTCTAGTAAGCTTTTCCAGTTCTTGGCCACTCAGTTCTTTATCTGAATTCCTCAGTGTTTTAACTGGACTGGGAACTGCTGTTTTCCATTTTCTTTCTAAATTAAATCAAAATAATTTTTACTCAAGATACTATAAAAGTAGCATTTGCTTAATATAAAACAAATAGGTGAAACTAATTAATGGAGAATATTGACAACTTTTCTGTGTATGTTCTACAGTCTTATTTCAGATTATGTAGAAGAGAATCCTATTCTTTCAGAATACACTTTATTTTCATTACATTGGACTCACTAACCCTAACCCAAAAATAAGCTCAAAACAACTGTGGATCAAAGTCTTAATTAACAGAATAAAGAATTACAAACTATTTGCACCTTTATAATTAAATGTATGCAAACAAATCCAAAGCAGGAATACTCTTCTTGTAACAAGCTCAGAGAAATTCTGATATAAATGCTGCTTTTGCTATATAACTTTTTAGCCTGGCAATATAACTCTATTATTTAGAAATACAAACTTAAGTAAGTCTTTCTTCTACCACGTTAGTTTAGCTGGTACTCACCCCACTGTTCCTGTATGGAAGAAAGATTTGCAAGCAGCTGCTCATGATACAGTCGTTCAAGCTGAATGAACTTCATGGCCTTCTCATCTGGATGGAAGGTTAAAGGCAAATGCACACATATGTGGACATGCTATGACTTACTTATAATTGGCACCATGTTTAAAAGGGAAGTAATTATACACTTGAAATTTGAAATAAGTGAATCAAAACAAGTAATGGCTAGCATCCAGATTTCTGTGCAAGAAAGAAGAAAAAAAGCATACATGAAAATGGCAGGCAAGAAGTAAAATAAGTTGAGAAACATTCAAAAAAAGAAAATCCTATTCTTTTCAGCAGCTACCTCTTCCCACATGACTCAAGCACAAAAAAAGATTTTTCTAAAAAAGAAATGACTGAAATGTTCTTATGCTGATAACTTTACCAAAAAAGTGAAATCTCTGGGAAATGACAAGCAAAACAATGACAGAAATACCAGCATGTATCTCTCAAGAAATACAAATATATGCCAATAACCATGACTAACTGAAAATATGGCTCCTTTCTACTGACCAGCTGGAGATGGTATTAAAACAATTGATCCAACTTCAACTTTTGAAAAACACCTGCCCCCTTTTCAACCATTGCATACAACACTGTTGGACTGCTGAGTTTACCTTTTGTCTTCCTAAATATTCTGCTCTCCTCTTCTACATGAAGAACTTTTCCCCTTGCTTAGGTTTATCAATATATTCACAAAGGTATACTGATAGTCACATATTTTACAATAGTCAGGATAATTTATAATTTAATATCCACCAAGCCTGAGTTGTTAGTTGTGCTGTTTAAAGCCGTTTTACCAGCTATTTGAAATGTAATTCTACAATACAACGAGGATAGAAGTACAGTGAATGATCTTACTAATACAGAAAAACCACTTTCCATTATTCATGCTAATTAAAACACTGGAGTAATTATTACAAAAACACAACCAGTACCTGTTATTCTGGTTAGCCTCATGCAACAGCATGGCTTATGAACAACAATATTAATGGAAAGAATATTCCCTGTCTTCAGGAAATCTGTTATTAGAAACAGAATTACAGATCACAGAGAGACCCTTAGAGGATCACAGCAACAAACCCTGAATTATTGTTAATATGAGGTTCCACACTGGATGAATTAAAATGTCTGTCATAGATAATTAATGCAGTGCAACATGATCAAGTAAGTTCTTTATTAACCTCAGGAAACTGATGGCTGGAGGTACAGAGCAGATATCCTTCATAAATATGTATTATATAGTGGTGTTGAATTCCACACATCAGGTGTACGTTGCATGAAAAAATATTTCATTTGATCAGCTTTTCAATTAAAGCAACTTCAATGAAAGAGGAACTGTTTTAACCATGTCGTTTAAATTTTAAATTTACTGTATTTCCCCCCTGCACCATAATTTACTACAGAATTTTTCTATGCCTTTAATTTGTGCTATGCAAATTACATTTTCTGATGGACGCTTTTGAATTAGGATGACCAAAACAAAAGTGCAATCCTCTAAAACAGTGATGGATATTTTCTTTTATATGTTGCTTTTATATACAACTGTTAGCTCTCTGGTTTTATCTACAGGCTAATAGAATTTGTCTAGGTTTCTTATGCCTTGTTATTTAGCCTACAAAACAGTTACAATTGCTTATTTGCTGTATTTTGTTTGTACAAATTACATAGCAATGAAATAATCTGTACACACAAATTCTGTAATATATGATGCATCTTAGTGAATCACATATACCTTAGGCTTACCATTGGTTTCTTCTTTTTATAATCTGATCATTTTCCCTTTAAAGCAAAGAGGAAATACCAGCCCACCTTTTCTAAAATTCTAACTTAACTTTAAGGTTTAATATTATTATTCTCTCACACAATTACTGAAATATATCAGGGTAATTATCAGCAGTTCAACTATAATACAATTTTTTGTGCAAACTTTGTTGCATTATCTAGGAACAAATCAAAATAAACTGGACTATTAAACTGCTCCCAGAAGCAACTACCCATATTTTCCTACAACAATTTCTCAGACTACCTTGATATGATTTTGACTAATTAGCATTAGTCAAACACCATTTTACTATTGTTTGCAGGTTACTGATTTTAGCTCCACGTGTTTGGTATTTTTATTTCAATCTAGACATATTTAGTACATATTCTGATCAACTGTTGTGACAATTTAATCATTACTATAAGTACCCTATTTGATATAATACATAACCTATCTCTAAATTGCACATTTTCCCAGTTACTAATATCTAGAATAGAACTTATAAAAACAAAGATTCTTTGCAAATATTTTCTTATTTCCTTGTTTATGCCCAGCTACTAATAACTGCATCAGTATAGCTGTTGGAAGTGAATTTATCCCTTCACTCACATTCTGGTTGTTTGATTAAGGAGGATTTGCTAGCATATTCTATATTCATTTATGGGTAAACTATGGTTGTTCACTTCTTTCCAACCCTGACCCACAAGATGTGAATTAACAGCAAAGCATTTGACTTATATGTTTTATCATACCACATTGTTTCAATACTGTGCAACAATCTCTGCAAGTAAAAGGATACATTCCTCCTCTTGAAAATAGGTCTCGGCTATCTGCAAAAGTGAAAAAAAAATTAAGAATCTATAATTTTCATAACAGTTATAAGGATGTAATGTAAACTTTTTATCATAATTTTAAACATCTAGTTTGCAGGTTCCTATTTAGTTTTGGTAAAATACGAATGTTGAGACAAAATACATATATTCCTATTCTAGGAAAAATGTTTTAAAAGAGTATCAAACACTAAAGAAATATTAAGTCCTCTCACACAAAACTGATTTACCCAAATCTTGGTAGGATTTTATATTACTACAACAATACAAATTATATCAGAAACATTTCCAGTTATCTTAATAGAAAGCTTTAAAATGACCTACAACAGAAGTACTATTTTTACTGATACAAATTCATAACTTTAGAATTCTGTGCCTGACCAATGTTTCCTTATATTTGATCAAATTAGGATCACTGCTGTGCTCTCCTGAGCACATGTATTGCAATGTGTTAAAACAGAAATGGCTGTTTCTTGAAAGTCTTTTGTCTCCCTGTAGACAAAAAATAGATGAAAATTGCAACAATAACTTATTTATGCTTGTTACAGAACTGTGCAGGCTTTCCTATAAAGCTGAGGAATACTGACATCTTTGTTTGTAAATGCAATGAAATACAAAAAATACAAACCTCAGAAGTATTCCATAGAGCTCTATACTACCAGTGACCTTTACAAGCAAAAACTAATTAGTCCTCAGGGACAGTGGATTTTGGCAGTCTTCCTATTTGCCATGCATGGTGAGGCAAGGGCAGAGCTTGCAAAATGTGTTCAGGAACTGCAGGTACCTTGATACCAGAACATTCAGGCTGGGGAACCTCATAGATGATTCCCCAATGACTTCTGTGGGAGCACTCAAAAATTCAGTCTCAAAATCTTTAGGACATAAAAATTTAAGTAGTTATAATATGGAGGGCTTAAAAAAGCATTTTTGTAGAAGTCTGAGGATGATTGCTCAAAAAAGACAGCAACTTGATAGAGAAGTCTAGATTACAAATTGTGTATCTTGGCTCTCAGCCTTACTACTAACCACTAGAACATTCTGAGCCCAGTACCTTCAAAAGATAATGGGTAAGTGACCTTTAATGTTCTTTATCTGCACGTTTTGTCTGCTGTCCACAATAACCTCCTAAGGATTTTTGAAGCTGTCAAAGCTCTACCTATGTTTTATATAGAAATACTTCTTAGATTCTGTAACAAGTCCTAAACAAATCAAATGAATCCCATTCAAGATTGGAAAAAAAATTACATCCTATTTTAATTAAAAGTTGACTCTTAAAACAGCCTCTATTATCCCACAGCCTTTAAATATTCAATACAGGCCTCCCACAAACACCATGGATTGTTAATACTTCAGAACATGTCACACAGCTCTTGATTTTACATTGAATTTTGTCATAGAGAATAGAAAAAGAAATGTGATAGAAAAGTGTTTGCTAAGCTTGGTTTAATGTTACCATCAGGTTGTATTAGCAATCTGAAAAGAAAAAAAGACTAAAGATGACAGGTAATTCAATAGAAAGGGAAGAAAAATCTTAATAGGCTCACTTTACAGAAATGCTAAACTTAAAATCCTTCCACCTCCTGTCCTCAATTAAAAAAACAGGTTACGATCCTTGTAAGTACCATTAGCTTTCTTTCAAACACTCCATTCAAAATGCTTGATCATTTCTAGGAAAAAAGAGATAGTGTTTGAATACATGTTTCAGTCTGAATATACAGATTCTGTTCTCAGTTCTGTCACAGTTCTGTATGACTTTCAAAAGGTTCTTCCTGTTAGGGTTTGGCTTCCTCATCTAAAAAGCAATAGATTTCACCTTCATCACAAGCAATTGATCTCCTTGATGTTTGTAAAGCATTTTAAGATTTGCCCTATCTTGTTTTCCAAAAATGACTTTTGTACTGACTCATGAACAACCACCAAATTTGATGTAGCTAAAAGTACAAACTGTTAACCCTAAAGCTAAGCTTCTTGTAAGTTAAGGAACACTATCAAGTATCTTCGCTCAAGCACAGATTAGAAAAAAATAATTTAAAATTCTATGTCAAATGTAGATTATCTATAATATGCCAGCCTAAAGAGAAACCTCTTTCTCCCATATAACTGCTTATTTGTATCAAAGAAGAATGCAGGAATGTTATTGCAGTTTAGAAGTTTTAAATATTAAAACCATCCAGTCTTCGAAAATAAACACAATGCAGCTAAGTCAAATCAGACAGGTATAGTATCTACATATGGCCCACATTAGACATCACAGCCAAGCAAAAGGTCTTCTGGTCTGCTGTTAGTCTGACACAACTAAAGTGTAAATTAATACTGCATCCAGTTCTACCCACATATTTGTTCTGCATCATAACCTCCAGGAAAAAAAGCAACCCACTGGCCAGTTCGTAAGAAAGCTTGCTTTTCAAACCACAGTTTTTCCTTTGTTCTTGCAGGTGTGGCAACTGTGCTTATATAAAGGCATGCAGTAAGAAACCTTGAATCCTAACATTCATGCATAAAATTTATGCTAGAAAGACATCTGCAACACTAAAAAAATTTCCAGACTTACAATGTTATTTAGGTATCTGCTGTCTTGTAACTATACTGGTGTCTTGCAAACCTTATTCAAGGTATATTAGAGTGATTTTTCTGAATCTTCCTGCCAAGCTAATATCACCATTTGAGGAATTAGAAACCCATCCTTAAGAATTTCCTTTAACTACAGAATATACTTACAAGGCAATTTATAATTTATCAAATATTAGAAGAACCTAGAGTAGATATTTGCCTTGACCATCTGTTATGCATCAAAATATCCTGTCCAGATATGAGTATTGGCATAAATTGCATTTATGCATATTTCTCCTAATGAATAAGCGGCTCAAATAAAAATAAAATTGGGTTGCAGCACCCCACAGAAAGTACCTGATGGAGACACAGGGGCAGTATCTTTGAATCCATCTGCTCAACCTCTTCACGGAGCAAAGAGAAGAGAGACTGCAATGTTTGCTTCTGGTCTTTTGGATGAAAGTTTTCCTTTGCTTCCACAGCACCTTCAGTCTGCATAAAATCCGTATCTGTAATAAGAGTACTTTCCTCCTGGATCGCTGTGGTTCCCACCATAGAAATGCCTTTTAAAAGGACAAATATGTAGGTTAGGATCAAAAAAAAATACATCAAGTTGCTTTTTTAGGAAATTTCAATATGAAAATTATGAGTAAAAACCTACTATGTTAAATAACATCCCTGCCAAACTAAATGCTAGCCTTCTTAAGATTAGTTGTGACAGGTCTGTCTCAGCTCACCTTCCTGACAGAACCATACATCAGATATATTTGTACCTTCTAACTGGGACCCTGCTTTAACTTACAGGGAAAAAAAGAAATCAAAACACTTTGACTGTAAGTTCCACAGAGTTATTAATAAGAGACTAGGATGACCTAAAAGTTGTTTAGAATGCAGTTTTGCTCAAAAAGAGCAAACAGCTGGTAGGTGAGGACAGTGTGAATGAGGTTCTCAGTTTGTCTCTTTGCTCCT
>VZTR01001715.1:28815-69362 GCA_013400775.1 Chaetops frenatus | reverse complement strand
CGTGGTCCGCCGCTTCATCGCCTGCCCGCAGCTGGCGCGCACCGTGCGGCACTGCCTGCAGCGCGGAGCCGTCCCCGGCCCCGGCCCCCAGCCCCTCCTGCTCGAGTTCGCGCCTGGTGAGCTGCCCCGAGGCTCCGGCGCGCCCCAGTGACCTTGGGGGGGTCAGTGCGAGTTCCCGCCCTCGCCACCGGCCGTGAGGGCACCCCGGCCCCGCCAAGGGCTGCTGCTGCTGCTGCTCCTGCTCCTGCTGCTGCAGGAGGAACGGGCCAGGGCTCTGCCTCTCCCGGGATTTCGGGCCGGGGTGGCAGCTGCGTTGCGTTCCAGCGCTGCCCCGGCCGGAATCTCGGCTGGGGGGCTGTCCCGGACTCGCGCCCCGGCAGCTTCCCGGGAAATCTGGGTGTGGGCACGGGCTGTGCCTGGGGGCCCATTTATGCAGAGCTTGGGGAATGAGTGACTGTGCAGTCTGGAGGCATGAGTCACTCGTGTTAAAACTTTGCTGTAGAGTGACCAGAGGTGTAATTTTCTGTCTGGTAATGCTGTGGTTTTGTAGGTGAACTGTATCAGTAAAAGCACATCCAGGGTTATGGGCTATGGCTAGTCCTCTGCAGTTACCTAATGGTTTGGGGTTTTTTTGATTACATTTCTGCAGGATGTATTGGTAAGGTTTCACAGTATATTTCAGGTGGCAGAAGGAAAAGTAATAGAAATATTTGAAATATTGTCTCCAGTTCTGCTCGGTATCTAATTGTAACGCTGTGCTTAGTGTAATTCAGTAAGAAATCTCGGGCAGGCTGCTTGTAAATCATTTCTCGAACTCTTGTTTTGAAGTGTGTTTAACAAACACAAGCTATCTCCTGTTGAAGGTGGTATGTCCCAAGTGTTTTGTTGGGAAAGTTACTAAAGGAAATCACTTAGAAACAAACATGTACTTTTAATTTTTACTTTATTTTCCTACTTCAGGTCCTGGAATTTTGACTCGAAGTATGCTTGATGCAGGTTTTAGAGTGGTAGTTCTGGAAAGTAACTCAGATTTTTTTACGGACTTACAGGTATACTTTTGATTCAGTTGCGCATTTCTAAAACAATTAAAGGGAAAATAAGAAATTAACTTCAATTGTTGTGTAATTGTTGGATCAAAAAGGAATTAGGCAGTAATTATTACTTGCAACATCTGACGTAATGCCTAGTAACAGTATGTAGCTTGGTATTGTACATCAGTAATGCAGAATATTTTTTAATTGATTTGGCATTTTGTGTATGTAGGAATTCAAGTTCATACATAGTCTTTATGCATAAATAAAATTTCATGCATAAATTTGAAACTAATCGGAGTCATTGTAGATGTTTATGTTTAACAAGAGTTCTGTATGAAGCTGTAAGAAATCTGTAAAAATACTCGTAGTTATTCTGATTATCTCACAGTTTTATTTAATCTGTTTTCCTACAAATGACACTTACATGTGTTGTCCTCTCCTGCTCACCTGGGATTTGCATGTATTCAAAGGGGGGTCAGACACAGAGCTGCAGAAGTTGCTCTAGAAGGTTTGCATTGCTGGTTTGGAACCAATGACTCTGACCTGACTTAAAATGTGTGTAAAAGGTATCCTCTCCACAGATATGAAGAGTTCTAGTTTGAAATTTTTAAAAGAAGTGGTTTGCTTTGTTGAGTATAGTTGTTTGTTTTTTAAAAACATTGCAGAACATGTTATTAGTTTATGAATGTGGTTTAAAGCTCAAGTTGAACAGCACAAAAAGTGTCAAAATGCCCTTCGTAGTGAAGGGGGTAATTATTTTTATCAGCTGCAAGAAAGAAACTATTCTTTTTGTCAGCTGTAAGGAGCAGCTCTGAGGTTTGACTCTTGTTGACCGGGTAGCAATTTTATGTAGTGTTTGGATGCATTTTTTGTTTGGGTTGGGTGTTTTGCAAAACTGGTTACTGTATCCAGATTTCTTCAACTAAAGTTACTTCTATTCAGTCCCTAGAGGATAGCCTGGATGGGCAGTTAAAGGTGATTCACGGAGATTTCTTCAGACTGGATCCTTTGGCAAAGGGAGCTTTGAAACCACCTGCTGTGTCTTCTGACAAACTTTTTGAAACCCTGGGTGTAGCAGCAGTTCCTTGGAGGGCAGGTATATGTTTATGGTCTCACATGTTACAAACACGTTTGAAGGGTGCATAGGCAGTTTGGCAAAACGTTTGGGATTTGCTTGAGGTATATGTTCTATGTAATGCACACGCTGGATTAATGGATACTGTTCTGTACATTTCAGCTTTACTTAAGACTCATGAT
This sequence comes from Chaetops frenatus, assembly GCA_013400775.1. Classification (NCBI taxonomy): domain Eukaryota; kingdom Metazoa; phylum Chordata; class Aves; order Passeriformes; family Picathartidae; genus Chaetops; species Chaetops frenatus. Next base: position 67,071 of record VZTR01001715.1, on the reverse strand, counting down.
AGCTTCAAAAAAAAAAGACACGTGGCAATAGCAGATAATTAAGTATTTTCTTGTCTTTTAAAGGTTTCATCTAATGCAAACTGGGCTTAGCTTTTACTAAGGCTTGAATTGTATTAGTTCTTGAACAACATGAGCTCACAGACTTTCTTCTCTTAATTGTTCATAGTTTAGCTATTAGAATTAATGAGATTGTCTAATATATACTGCAAAATTTTAAAAATACTTTTAAACGCTACTGTGTGAAACAGATGTTCCTTTGAAAATTTTTGGAATCATACCACAACAGTTGGAAAGAAACAGACTTTGGAGACTTCTTTTCGCCATGTATGAATGCAGTTCCATATACAGATACGGAAGAGTAGAACTCAACCTCTTTATAAGTGAAAAAGAGTATACGGTACGTGCAAGGCATTTTACAGGTAATAAAGGTGTAGTGCTTCACAGAACACAAACCCATTTATATTGTATACTTAATGTTTTTGCTAGTGAATTTTTCTTCTGCCAGAATTTCCAAGTATCAGTTTCCTACTGCTTGCTTTATGCAGTGATAGCACTATTAAGAAACATTCTGTTGTCATGTAACCACAGATCTTAAAAATGTGAAGACTGGTCCTTGAGAAGCATATGCAGCAGCAGGCAAGCTGCTTTCCATTGCAAATTGTGAGGTGATTAAATTCTGTACCATGCTTTTGCAACAAGTTTGTTTACTAGTTGCAGGTAATAGTCAACGAAGACTGAATTCAAAACACAAGTGAAGAGGATTCAGAGTCACTGATACCAATTCAGTGAGATGCACTTGTCCTCTTGAGTTGTTTTGTATGCAGTACTGAAAAGAACTGAGGCAAAATATGATTTACACTCCTTTTTATTACTGCTCTGTACACCGAGGTTCAGAGCCCTTTCTGGATTACATATTCCTAATTTATGCTGTCCTAAAGCTCTAGAACTGTACTTATATTTCAAGGATGCCTCCCCCCCACCCACTGGGAGGTTTGTACAGGGCTATAAACCTTTAATTACTTGAAGCAGATAAGGACTTCCAGGCCTGCTTACACAACTTGTGTTGTGACTAACACCCTACTGAAAAAAATTAAATGTCTTTAGTATATTCTTCTGTGAAATGATAGGTTGGACACCACTGAAATATCCACTTGCATGGTATGTTTTAATGGTCAGATTTTTTACTAAATACAGGGCAACCTATTCATTTAAGGCAGTCCCTATTTCATGTTTGGTTTTTTATTAACTTTTCTGGTTATAATGTGAACCCTGTTGAATAAGAGTTGTGTAGTAAAAGTTATTAGAGCCTTCTTTTACTGTTTGTTGGCTCCTTTTTGTTGGTTTTCCTTTTGGTTGTTTTGGCTTTTTATCATATGACAAGGCTGCATAAATCTATTACAAGAAGTTAGATCTCCCTGCTACAATTTCCTTCTTTCCTTGCCCTTTTTGAGACTAATCACAAGCTTTTCTTTTTTTCTTGCCCTAAGAGTTGTTTGATTTTAATATTGATCAGGATGATGACTGTGCAAGTTGCTTAATGTTCAGCAAGGTCACCTGATGTTTTACTTACTCTGCTTTGTGTGTCTTCTTGGGAATATTATCTTATTAGTGCAAGCTGATAACTCTGCCAAAGTTACAGTTTCCATATGAAATCTGATCCTTATTTCTCTTCTGCATGAAGCTTCTCTGCCTTAAAAGGGACCAGAAAGTATATGCTGGAGATTCATACATAGCTCAGTTATCCAGATAACTGCTGTGAAGAAATACTTCAAGTATTACAATGTCTTCTAGCCCTGTCTTCTGACAAGATATACTAACATAGCACAAAGCACTTGTTTGAGGCCTAATGTAACTTGGAATTTTAGACTTAACTGAATTTCTTACTGTTATATTATATATATATATATATACACGTGTGTGGATTTTGCTTAGAGAATGAAACAAAAATGTTTGCTCTTTGCCTTTTTTTTAGGTATTAACAGCAAAGCCTGGGAAGTCAAAGGTTTATCAAGCACTTACTGTACTTGCACAACTAGGGTATGAAATTGAACTACTGCATAAGGTAAGAGTTTTGTATGAGCTGGTATGGCCTAATGCTATGGACATGCATTTAGAAAAGGGTTAATAGTGGTTTACCATTGCAAACTAATTGGAAGTTAATTTGATGTTTGAATCAGTTGGAGAACTGTTGAAAACTTTTGTAAAAAGCTGAAGTCATGTTTTGTGTAAAACTCTTTAAGCAACACTGCTATTCACTGTGATGTCAGTGTTTTCACTGCAAGCCACTGTATTCAAAAACATTTATTCTCAGAATCTGGTAGATTAAAAAAGAGACGTTTACACACCAGATAAACCCTTTTCCATTTTGCTAACGGTTGTGTGAAACTATAAGTCTGCTTTTCCAATCTCTCATAGTCTGCTCTTTGTTATATCCTCTGAATTTTGTCATCATGTATGCTTTGGACTTCCTAAGCTGTGTTCAGTAGAAATTTTTTTGAGTCTTGGTGCTTTAATGTTCCAAGCATACCTGCTTCTCCTACTAGACAGTACCTTCTTACCTTATGAAACATGCTATTGTTTAGTTTTAAAAGTTTTTTTTATGTTGTCCACCCAGTTCCCCATGAGCACATGGCCATCAACTTTCAGTTAGTTTATGCTTTTCAGATTTATCTTTGTGCTCTGTTTTTCTAGGAACCTACCTTCATAGTTTAAATGTTTTGCTTATCTAAAATTGTTTCACTATTGTCTTCCAAATACCTTATACTAAAAAGTATACATTAAGGTAGGTATCAAGAAGTTGAAGAATACTACTTTTTGAAGGTGGCCATCTGACTAACAGGGATGAAGTAAAAGTGGAGGCGTTTGATGCCTCTTTTTCCTCAGTCTTTAATAATGCTGATAGGTTTTGAGCTGCCTGGCCCCTTGAGCCAAAGAACTACGAGTGTGGGAACAGTGACTTTCCATGTCGGGAGGCTGAAATTGTAAGGGATCAGCTGAATGTTCTCAGGTCCATGGGGCCTGATGGAATTCATCCCAGAGTACTGAGGAGCTGGTGAAGTTATGGCACGATCTCTCTTGACCAGGTACCAAAGGTTTCAGGAGTTTGGGGAGGTCTCTGCTGACTGAAGCTGGCCAATGTTATGCCACATCCTCCTAAAAAGAAGGATGTGAGGGAAGACCCAGTGAACTACAGACTTGTTAGCCTCAGTACCTGCAAACATTATGGAGTACCAGATTCTACTGGGTGCTGTTGAAAGGCATTTGAAGAATAATGCAATCATCAGGCACAGTTAACATGGGTTCACATAGGAAAGTCTGGTTTAACTCATCTGACACCCTCCTATGATAAGGTCACCTGCCCAGTGGATGAAGGGAAAAGGGTGGATGCAATTTTTTCTGGATTCTAGGGAGGCTTTTGATACTGCCCCTCACAGCATCTTTCTGGAGAAGCTGTCCAGCTGTGGGATGAGCGGGTTCAGGCTCAGAGGGCTGGACTGATTGGGGCTGTACCTGGCTGGCCGCTGTCACCTGGGGATGGCTGACTGGCAGCAGCTCAGTGAGAGTCAGCAGGATGTGCCCTGGCAGCCAGGGGGGCAAACTGCATCCTGGGGTGCCTCAACCACAGCATCATCAGCCAGTCAAAAAAGGTGACTGTCCCACTGAATTCTGCATTGGTGCAGCCTCGCCTTGAATACTTGGGCAGTTCTGGGCCCCACCATTTAAGAAGGATGGGAAGGTCCCTGAATGCATCCAGAGGACAGCAACAAAGCCAGTGACAGGACCAGAAGGAATCCCATGAGGAGCAGCTGAGGGCTTTGGGCTTGTCTTATTTGGAACAAAGGAAGCTTAGAGGTGACCTCACTGATCTCCACAGCTTCCTGAGGAGGGGAAGGGGAGAGGGAGGTACTGAGCTCTTCTCCCTGGTATCCAGTGATAGGACATGTGGGAATGGTTCAAAGCTGTGCCAGGGGAGGTTCATACTGGACTTCAGCAAGCATTTCTTTGTTGAGAGGGTGGTTAAACACTGGAACAGGCTTCCTAGAGTGCTGGCTGATGCCCCAAGCCTGTCAGCATTTAAGAGAACATTTGGACAATGCCCTTTTAAACATGCTTTAACTTGGCCAGCCCTGAATTGCTCAGTCAGTTGGACTGGATGATCACTGTAGGTACCTTCCAACTGAAGTAGTCTATTCTATTCTAACAAAGCACTTTAACTCCATAATAGTTTTGATTCCTCCCATAGGAACCTTGGTCATCATTTGCAACTAATTTGAAAAATGGGGGACTGGCGATACCAAAAACTAGGGTAAGATTGTTGTGTACACTTCTCTTCTTCTGAAGATGCAGCTAAACTACTTTTAATTAAAGGTTAAAGTAAAGTAACTCTAACTGTAAATGCTAAAGCAGCATTTACAGATGTATTTTTTAAGAACTGTTCTAATTAAAATTTAAGGCAGCATGTAGATTCATCAAAAGTGGAGTGAAGAATTGCTATTAGCTTAGAAGCTAAGCGAATAAACTAATATTTTTATTGTCTGTTATGGAAAAAATATAGTGAGTAAACAGCATAAAGGAATATGAATAGGTAAAGTATTTTTCAGAGAAAGCTACTGATGGTCACATCTACCTACTTGAACAAAACAAGTGTTACTACAGTTAATAACACAATCAGTATGCTGCTGGTTTTGATTAAAATAGTTATTCACACGTCTATTATAGATGTCATGTGCAGGTTGATTGTGGAAAAGCATGAGTCTCCAAACTTAAATCTGAGAATTGCAAAAATGCCTAGTGTAAAGTTGCTTACTTCTTTCCTTTAGAGAACTAATCATGTTACTTTGTATAATAAAGGAATATTCTTTTTAATTCTGATAATATAAAAGCATGTTTACTTAATATTTTTAAGCTTCATGCTCCCCAGAAAACTGCTATAGTGCTGTATTGAGTGTAGTTTGCAATGTTTCTGTAATGTATAAGTGACTGGGTATGTCTTACATGCTCAGTTGTCTTGCTGAAAAGCCATGTAGAGAGGCCCATCAGGTGGGTTAGGCAAGATGTACCAGGACAGCTTTAGAAGTACAAATGTTAGATCTACTGGAAAATAGATCAATTTCTGCCAGTAGAGAAGTAAATTTATTTCAGTTGAAAACTCCACTTTGTCCCATTTCAATAAAATCCTCAGGTTACAATAGTGTCTTAGAGTTACACTCACATAATTCCATCATAGTATAGGAAAACAATAGGCCATATAATACCTTGAAAACACACATCAAGCCTGTATTGTCTATTTCAACTAAGAAAGTCCAGTTTTAAAATACAGAAATAAAGCCCAAGTGATAATATGTTTCTTTTGTCTTCTATTTCTTTTTCTGTTGAAGCCTCATCTTCCAATGAAATAATTTTGTTAAGACTTTTAATAAGAAATGTTCTTAGTGCCAAAGATGAAACTCTTAGCTTAAGACAGATACTGTCTTAAAAAGTGATTTTTTCAGTGACTTACTCTGTTTTTCTTGCAGCAGCTGCCAAATGACCATTTATGTTTGGTACGACTGACTCCTCAGCAAAATCTATTTACAGGAGGCTTGAATCCCTCAAATGCATCTACCTTTATCTTCCTGGTGAAACAGTCTTTTGCTAAACCCAAGTCCAAACTTACCGATAGATTAAAGTAAGTAAGAACTACAGCTTTTATACTTCTGAGAAATATATGAGAATATTAAAATATGTTCCCAAAGTAGTATTTATTTGCAGATGAAATACAGCCTTTTAAAAAACTGATTAATTAATTTTTGATTAAGCATCAACATGTAGAAGATTTCATTTGTGTAACCTACAATACAGTATTTTGGGGACTGTTCCTGGCAGGAAGGTTGACAAGTATTTAGAATGTGTATGTGCAGTAATTCTTGTACCTCCAGTGGAGCTTAGGTCATGTATCTGCAAGAAGTTTTTACTCATTTTACAGATACAATAACAAAGCCAGCAAGAGTTTTGCAGCTACAGAAATTAAAAGCTGAAAGAGATTCAGCCTACAGCAGACATCAAAGTCATGCTAGTGAAAATAGCTGAAGGTTATAGCAGGTGTGGAATGGAGATGTCCTCAAATGACTGTTATCTAATTAAAAAATTAGGCTTTAGACTTTACCAATTATGCAAGCTATTCACTCTTCTTTATGATCAGATTTCTGTTTCTCAGAAATGGAAGGTATTCACAGTCTGGAAAGCATTGACTTCTTGCTGCTGAAAATAATGAATATACTTCTCATTTGCTGATAGTAGGTTATCAAAATTAATTTCCAGAAAGGGGGAAAAAGTAAGCTACTAATTTCCAGTAACTCTCTTAGCAAAGACAAGTGCAAAGAGCCTTAATGGATTTTTTTCTTAAAGCTCACTGGTGTACCTCATCTCCACTTGATCCTTCAGCCAGGAAGTTAAAGGCTTCTAATATGCATCTTCTGTATATTTATACACTCTTTTCCTGTCTGGGAAATAGTTAATGTATGTGCACATTTATAAAAGTATAGCTTTCATAGCAAAGATGTAGATGGAGGAGGGTGGATACATCTGCTTATATAGAGAAGAAAATACCTGGGAGGTGTCAGTCGCTACTTCATGCTATACCGAGTCATCCTTGGCTTTAATTTCTCCAGCACTGAAACACCCTTTTTAGGCTGTAGTGCCTGTTCCTGACTTATGCGTTTGGGGTGGATGAGGGAGAGAGAGCACCTATTCTGTAATGAGGAGGTTTGTGTGGTTTGGTGTTGTCTGTGTGTGCTGGGGGCATTATTTACTGTCGTAATAGCAGAGGTTTCTTCCTGTTTGCAGTATGGATTGAAACTAACTTGTGTTGCAAGAAGAGATTAGCTTCTTCTAGAAGCTGTGAAAGAGTGAAGTGGATCTTCAGATATTATTTCTTGCTTTTTAATTTTTCACAGAAAGAAATGCTCCATTATTATTTTGTTTGTTTGTTTCAGTTCATGGAGCTTGGACAATAGTGACGCATTACTGAAAGCACTAGAAATTCCCAAAAATGCTGCAATGTGTAACTTGTATCCGGAAGACTATAAGCGTCTTTTTGAGGCTTTGCAAAACTCCGATATGTTTGCTGAAACCTTGTTCCAAGATGAAGTCTTGGCAAGTACAAGGACCATGAACTTATACATCTAAAGCTTTTGGAAGATCACCTTTGCTTCTGGAAGATTGAGAAAAAATGATTTAAATAAAATCGGAGATACTGTTAGCTGGATGATTTCCTGTCAAAACAGGAAAAATTTAGCAAGTAACGAGCCCTTCTACATAGGATGAATAATGAATTCACAGGTATTTGTTCACAATCCCGTCTGGAATGGACAAGCTTTGAACACAGTCCTATCTGGAATGGACAAGCTTTGCAACTTTTGCAGGAGCTTATTAGCTCGTGCTACTTTTGGATGTACCACTTAAATGCAATTTTTTGTTACACTGTTGCTGTTATTTACAACATTGAAAAAAATTAACAGACCTAATAATTATTTATCTGGTTTTTATTTTAGTGCTTAATGATTGAATGCCCTTTTGACAGTTTCACAAAATACAAAGGTCTTTACAACCACTGAGTCTGCTACATTGTCTGCTTTTCTGAATTTGCAGCCTAAAGTGAACGTAATGCTAATAAATAATTAGTGGTGTGTTAATAGAAGACAAGGTAATGACAGGGTCATAAAATATTAACCGATAGTTGCTTAAAATAAAGCTTGTGATATCCCTGAGGAAAAGCTGAAACAGTTATTTCTTTTGAAAATAACAGGCGGCAACCTGTACTAGTTTATAATACAATACCCAAACACCTACATGTGTATAGGTATTATTTTAGATCTGAAAGTCACCAGAATATTTGGTGCTGTACAAATGATTTTGAAAAAATAAAAAGATCTTACTTGAAACCTTTCCCAACATCTTTCTTTAATGCGTAATACATGTACCAAAAAATTACTCAAAACTATATGCTACTAAAATTCTGGTTTTAGGCATAGTATTCCATAAAGCAATCTGTTCCTACTTTCTCTTTTTGTCTTACCATTTAACTGTTCTGTTGTTCAACAATGCTGAAAGGTTTTACTGTTTCTGTGTTCTATATTGTACCATCTGGGAGGAGCTGTGGCAAAAAATACACTTCTTCAGCAAAGCTAAAAAACTAGTTTATAAAATGCCATATTGGTGAAGGCTGAGTTATTTTCAGGCTGTGAATAATGGAAGTGCTCCAAACAATGCAAACAGAGAACTGTATTTCTTAAGCTTAGTGTGAGGTATAGATATGACAAGCATTCATCTCTGTCTTCCTCCTGCAGTTCTGGCTGCAGATGAAAAATTGACTTTGAGCAGCCTCAGTTCACTCTGCTAGCTAGGCTGCAGCTCTCTCCTGAAGCTGTTGCTGAGCTTTTCTAATGTTATGATGCAACTCTTGGAAAGGCTGAGGCTCAATCTGCAGTCTGTCTCAGAGCCTTGCTGGTGTTCTGGTGTAGGTTGTTAAGATCTGAAGCTTCCTTTCTGTTTATATCTGACTATTTCAGAGATAGTAATGGAAAATCGACAAAGAGTGGCAAATTTGCATTAACAGAAGCAATTCCACCTTTTTCAGTCTCATTAGATGGTAACTGTCTAATCTACTGGTCTGCAAGACTGCTGTGTCTCTTGGGCTGATCCCCCACCCACCTTGAATCAAAACACCTTGCTCTTGTAGAAAGATGTCGTATACATTCAACATACCAGGAGGAGTATTCAATACATAAAATATAAGACTACCACTGCCTAAAGAAATTTCTTCAACTGTGTGCTGATAACATTTCAAACATGAACTGAAAAGAAAATTTGTTTTATTTTGAAGCTGTTGGAAAGCAGCACTTAATGAGCCAATGCAGAGACTAACAGCAGGCATCTGTAAGTGGAAGGAATATTGCATAACTGGGGACTTGAAATGAGATTTAATGCTCACCAGAAAGGCGCCATTAAGGCTAAGTGTAAGCAATGTTTACCCCTAATCATGAATGGGAAATGGAGAGAGAAATGTCTGCCATTATAAAAATGATTTTTGGTATTCATGGAAAAGATGGAAAAAGTGAAAATTACCGTGTATGTGTTTGATTAGTTGATGCTATCCAGTTAGTAATTCCTAGTGTTGCAGGATTATAGCTTTTATAGGATAATGTTGAATGTGAACTTTCACTTCGCTTTCAAATTTTAAATTGTATATAAAGGCTTGTCATACATTTCTGTTATGATTTTTAACCAATGCTGTTCTACTTGTGTCCATTTCCTTTGTATAACTGCCATTTTTTTCCTCCAAGACGGATTTAATACACGAACCTCTGAAAAATGAACCACATGTGATGCACTATCCAGTAGAACACTTTTAAGTGTTGCCCTCACTCTTCCCATTTCTTTGAGGAGCTGCCCAAAAATGGCATTTGGCCCTCATCATATTAAAGCACTAGTATATCATACCTTGGATATTGATTGTAACTTTAGAGATGCGAAGTCTTTTCTAGTGGCCCTCATCATTTCTGCCATTTGTCTGGGAAAGAAAATTATGACTGTGCTAGCAATTGCCAAAGCTTTTCCTAGTTACCTATATTAAAATCATAACAAACACAAGTAGAAACAAACTTGGTCCAGTTAATGAGAATTTTTGCCACTTGGAGGTCAGTTAAGTTGAATTCTATAGTCAGTTCACTTTTGATCTAGAAGGGTTTGTGACCTTGTAGTAATTAACACTGTAGATGCTGTGGTAAGGGGTTATTAAGGTGAGATGTGTCTGTACTGGCTACTAAACCTGTTCAGCATCAGAAATTAGAGCTCAGCCCTGCAGGTTAATGATAATGTTGATGGAAATATCAGCATAAAACTTGAGAAACAGATTTTGTGGTATAGTTTAAGATGCGCAAATGTGATAGGGAGAAACTGAGGCTTCCTGAGAAGCATGTTATTTTGTCAGGCTGAACGCAATCTGTGAGGCTGTGGATTGAAAACTCCAACCTGAGCTTTGTATGACTTTAATTAGCAAAGCCATACCTTTCTTCTGTAAACATTGAGAAAGTGGAAATAACAAGTAACTTTTCCAGAACAGACAAGTCAGTGGGAAATGTTTATTTGCACCAATTATATCCTTGTTTAACAGCTATTGCATCTTTCCTTGTGTGGGCTGTTTAACTTGTCACTGCTAAAAATAGGCACTGATTCTCCCCAGCTGATAGAACACAACATGCAGTAAGCACATGAAGCCCAGGGGAAATTAGGGGTAGTTAAGATACACCAAATGAAATAGTCGATTAGTCATAATGTAAGTCTTTAACCACGGATGTGGTTGATCCTATTGATACGACCCCAAATAGACATACAGATCAAAACTTCATAAGCTTGCTTCTGTAGTTTGAAGGAAGCTGATGTGTTTGAGGCAGGGAAGATACAAATACAGTAGAATGGTTTGGTAAATTTCCCAGTAAAAAAAAAAAATCAACTGATAAAATCTATGTGACATTTATTAAAATTTGTGCTTAAAATGCTTCTGCAGTGATTTTTAATTTAACATTAAACATAGAATCAATTTTTCACTAGCACACCAACACGCAAAGTGAAGAGACCTCTTCAAGAGATAAGCGTTCATAAAAGATTTATCTGTACTTACAAGCTTTCAACTAATTAATTGATAGCTATTCTGTGCTGTTAGTGACACAGATTTTGTATGATCCAAAATTTAATGTTTTATTTTTTGAGCCATATTTTGATTCCAGGAAAAAAAATCCTTTTTGTGCTGTGTTGTTTGGAATGGCTATTGCACATTTATAAGTAAGGAACAGAATTTGAATTATTTCATTACTGCAGCTGTTTCTCTAAATTCATGTTGTAAAACATGTTGTCCTGAGATAGAAGAGCTAAAGCTCCACTATGGTGTCTCTTGGCAGTAAGGATGTATGACTAATTCAGCAGCATCAGCCACAATTAAGTGATATTTCCTACAAAACTGCCCTCATTACACTCCTTGACAGCTGCTTCCATCCAGAATGTGTCATGCATTTCAAAGAGCTGTTGAGAAGTCTGACCTGTTTAGGTCAGTGCATGACTTGGTCATATAAAAACACCATGCTGATAACAGGGATTAGATTCAAATAAATATACTCCTGAGCTAAATAACCACATACTGGAATATATAGTCCTAGTATCATTATGCATTTGAGAAAATTCAGACTGATGATTCCAAAAACATCCAAGCTGGGCATTCAAAGACTGTTGAATAGCCCTCCTAGGCAGATTTGTCACTAACCTGTAGGTGTAGATATCCAGAACCAGTTCTCTAGGCCCTTCATACAGATGTCCAAATACCTAACACTGCATTAAAATGTTTAATGCTATGTTGGAAAGCTTATCTATACAGAAAATCTCTATTACTGCAATTATGTTTTCATATCACTTGAAATGCAATGTCAGCTAAAAGCTATTTTTGAGCTTCTGTGGCTTATTTACTGTACAGCTTATGCCAAGCTGATGGAATTCCTTTCTTCAGGTATTCATACTTCAGAGTAGCTGAAGTAGTTTCCTAGAGTAGCTAGGTTCTTCAAGGTTGGGACTTTTCTTTGTGTGTCAGTGAGACAAGACTGGCATTCTCTCAGATGTGTTTTTGTATTTTGTAAGGTTTTGTTATGTTTTTTGTGTTTTTTTTACTGGACATGTAAGTGAGAAAGCCTGACAAAAAACCTGAGAAAATAATAAAAATTACATCTTGTAATATTTATATTAGCTCTTGCCTGAGTGCAGCTCATGGGTAGGCCTTTATGTTCATGCTTTTTGTTTGACCATTCATTTCTTAAATTTATTGACTAATAAGAGATAGATGTTAACTTCTGTTATTACTGGGCTTCTTTTTTGGTACAGGTTTTGGGCAGTGCCTGCTTAGAAATGCAATAAAACAGCATAGATAGAGATATTTAATAGATGAAGAAGTAAAGCATACAGGCCAAACACAGAGGTAATTGACTAATATTTTAACAACTGTTGAGGTTAACTATTCAGAAACTCACAATATCACTGTAATTTAACACACTTTAAAATTTGCTAGAAGAGCTAAAGATAAGCATAGTAACATGTATAATGATTTCACTAACAGCTAGATTGCTGTCAGTTCTTTTGGTAACGAATTAGATCATTGCAGCATTAAGCAAATGTCAAAATACATTTTTCTGTCTGAATCCTCTGGCTTGAGGTACCTTAGTTCTTCCTAATAGCAGTATTTTAGATATGCATATTGCCATTCCTGATTGATGACCTTGTTGCAACTTACAAATGCAGACTGAAATTATCATTAGGAAGAACAAAACTGAGTGGTTTTTAGCAATGCACAGCTGCTTGGCAGAAGTCTCAGGTCTATGTCTGTTTTTTGACATCACGGTTCAGAACAGCTTTCCAAAACACAAGCCCTACCTCCCTCTATAGGCGTGATAAAGAAAACCAAAGTCGATCTGCAGTTCTGGATCATGTGTGAGACCTCCTAAGTGAATGAAAGTTATGCAGACCGATACAAAAGCACTTATGGGCTTTGAGCACCAGCATTTCAGGTTAATGATTTTAGTTAATCCTGCAAGTGTTTTGCTTTTTCTGTTGTCATTTTTCTGGTCCCTCTAACTCATGGTTCTGACAAAAAATAATCTGGTGTATGGGGTGCATTCTCAGTGAGAAACACTGCCAGAGCTTAGGTACCCAGCAGCTACTGGCCTGGTCATATTTCTTTGTATTCAGATCACAGTGAGATCCAGAGACACATCCAGATGCCAGCTCATAAATATAATACCCTTTTTTGGGATGTCTTTTGACTGAATCGTTGTCATATCCTGTAAACCAAACTGTTTAGTATTTTGTGTATAAATATCTGAAGTGAGGGTGACAGGAGGATGGAGCCAGGCTCTGCTCGGTGGTGCCAATAGGACAGGAACTGATGCACAGGAAGTTCCACCTGTACATGAGAAAGAACTTCTTTACTATGTGGGGGACCGAGAACTGGAAAACAATTGTCCAGAGAGGCTGTGGAGCTTCCCTGACTGGAAATACTCCAGAACCCTCTGGATGCAATCCCGTGCCACGTGCTTTAGGATGCTCCTGCTTGAGCAGGGATGTTCTACCAGATGACGCACTGTAACCCCTTCCAACCTGACCCACCCTGGGATCCTGTGACATGTATCAAGTGCCTCTGCAGGCAAAGGGCTGCCCAAAGGGCGGGGCGGGGCGAGGCTAGGCTGTGCTGTGCTGTGCTGTGCTGTGCTGTCCCAGGACACGCGTGTGCCGCAAAGCCGGGCTCCATCCCCGCGGGCCCGGCTCCTGCCCTGACCTAAGATGGCGGCGGCGCTGCGCGGTCACGTGCCGGCGGGCGGGGCGGCCCGCGCTCTCCTCTCCCGGTGGCGGCGCGCGCGGTAGCATGGAGCCGGCGGCGCTGGAGCGGTTCCACAGCCCGGGCAAAGGCAGCGGCCTCCGCTGCCGCCGCAGCCTGCGGCCTGGAGAACTGCTCTACCGCGACGAGCCCTTCGCCTGCGTCCCGACCAAACAGCAGCTGGGCGGCGTGTGCGAGCGCTGCTTGCGCAGGTACCGGCGGGAAGGCACCGCACGGCCGCCTCCGGCACCGCCCCTTCCGCCAGGGCGGGGCCGCGCCGCGCCGTGACTGCGGGGCGGGGGTCTGGCTGGGAGAGGCGCCGGCTGTGCCGGGGGTCCGTGCTCCGGAGGGGAGCTGGCTGTGCCGGGCGGGGCGGGGTGGGGCGGGATGGGATGGGATGGGATGGGATGGGATGGGATGTCTGGCTCGGGGAGTGCCGGCTGTGCCACGTCTCCGCAGCAGTGTGCTGCCAGGGCTGAGGTGCGAGGCTTGCCGCTTCCTGCCCCTTCCTGCCGCTATTTTTAACTGCGGACTTCTCTTTTTTAAGCGGCTTTTTTGAAGATGTCGCCTGTTGCTGGGGGGGGTTTCGCGGGCTGGCAGGGGCGGCAGTGCCGGCGGGGCTCGGTGCGGTGCCGCTGCTCCGCGCAGTTTTCCCGGCGGGCTGGCGAGGGCGGGGGGGTGCAGCCTCCGCTCAGGTACCCCTGAGTCCGGCGGGACAAAGGGAGCTGTGCCATGGGCATTCGCAGCGCTGACCAGGCACCAGCCTTCGTGACATAGGCCGCGGGCCGTGCTGGAGTTTCGTCTCGCCTGCCCAGGTTTATCCCGCTTAAGAAGCACGTGGTTTTGATTCATGCCTTAAATAAGTGCTTGCCTTCCTCCCGCAAATCCTTACAAGTGGAAACTGACAAACACGTAGTGACTTCCAGTGTTTGTTTACAAAGAAACAAAACTGTTTCCTAACCTTGAGCAAGCTGGATTGTGGTAGAGCTGTTTGAAGAACATCTGTATATTAATACCTGAAACATACTGCTAGATAAGCCAAACTTCTGTGTAATTGCCAAGACGTGAAGAAGAGAGACAGGAGAAAACTCGATACTGCAAGCTTTTCTTTTTTAGGTTTTTGCTTTGGTTTGATTTTTTCTTTGTTTGGGTTGGGGTTGTTTTTATTATTATTTTTATGGTGGGGGGAGGGGGTTGTTTTGAAAGTATTTGAAGTTTTGCTTGTTGAAACAGTCCAGGTGGTTTGCTTCGTGTCCTTTACAGGGCTTCTCAGCTTCTGTTTAAAAATATGAGAATGTGATTCTCACTTAATCAAAGAAAAAATTGACAATGTATTTCAGGCGATGCTTGCATCTTGCATCGACATATTGAAAAAAATGCAACCCAACCAAAGCAGAAACCCAACAAAAGCTTCTCAAAAAAACTGCAAAATAAACACCAAACTCAAAAGATTTTTAGTTATTATATCTGTGAAGTCTGACTTGTGACATCAGAATCCTTCCGGGTGGTGACTGAACATTTTCCCCTTGAAGTTGTGAGCAGCTGCGGACTTCAGGAGACAGGCTGAGTGCAGCAACAGGTGCAATAAAAGTGAATCCGAGGTGTTTGGATGCAGATGTGTAACCAGGGCATGTTTTGTTGGGATAAATAATGGTATTACCATTACCAACTTGTTATATCATGAGAGGTTATTCATTTGCGGGGTTTTTTTTGTTTGTTTGGTTGGTTTTTTTTTTTTTCCTAAATAGTGATAGCAGTTAAATTAGAAAAAGTAAATAAGTAAAATATAAAATATATTTTCCTACCAGTCTGTCTTCCTTTGCAAAATATGTTGTGGCTAGACAAAGTTTCTCGATCAAGACTCTCCGAGCTGACATTCCTCTAAAAAAAGGAGATATGTATATCCATACAGACATCTTAATTTTTTCCTTTTTAAAATTTATTTGGGTAATGTATAGAAATTAGGCAAATGGTGAAGTACTGCTAAACTGTGATGTGAAATAGAACTGTTTCATCAATCTGGTTTTGATCTGGTTGAATCTGGTGTGGTCTTTGCTCAAAGTGAGGTATCATTAAAACATTACTGCTCATTTCCAGGACTACAGACAAAAGTCAGGTTATCCACTACTGTACCTGTTTTTCACTCTGATCTTTAGGTGGCAGTACAGGAACACAAATTAAAAAAAAAAGTCTATGTTCTTAACATTGATTTAGTGTTCTAGCAATCCTTTTATATATGCAATTAATGTTTGAGGCTTTACGCTGTGATGTGTAATTCTATACTTGCTTTTGTCTCGGCTTGCAGTAGTGAATGTTGTTTGATGCAGTTTTAGGCTGGATGAGAAGTGCTGGGTGAGCCAGAAGATGGGTAATGAAGTGTAGAGTATCTGCCTTCTGGACTGCCTGCTGAGAGGCAGCATGGTCTTGCCAGGATCTGGGGTCACAGGCTTGTGATGGTGCTCTTTGACCTTGGCCAGGTTCCTACAGCAAGGGTGATGTAACAAAGCAGGGTAAGGTTGGCTGGTAGGGGCAGTTTGACCACACTGTTTCAGAGGAAAGCTTGGATAGTGCAGTAGTTCTGCTTATTCTTACCTCAATTAAAGTGAATATTATTGTGGATTTAAAGTGCTGAAGTACTTATATACAAGGACATACATATAAATATACCTAATGTATCTAATGATAGAAAGACTAACAACTCTCCCTTATCTTATTGGGCTGTTGGTACTGTTTTTATAGTGAAAATAAAATTTTCAGTCACTGTTGTTAGGTCTACATTTTACGCAGACCAGGTGGCAGATTTTTGTAACCGTCTCCCCTTTTGTGATTTCTTCTTACCTCAAATAGAACCCTGTATTTTCTATTAAGAGGTTCATGTTTTTTTAATACAAGGCTGGACTAAAATTCTCTACTCTAGATGGTTTAATATGATAGTGTAGCTGTTTGAATGGTACTTTGTTAGCAATTATAAAAAATACTGTCCTGAAATAGGATACATAATAAAGATTTGCTCTGAAATACAAATTTTGATAAAGAAGAGTTTTGACTGTGTGTATTTCTATGGAAGTAGTGTCTTGGGAGAATATGATGTGTTGCATGATGGTACTAGTGTTAGGGGGAGTGCCTTTCTGGAAACATGCTGGTTTTATTTTTATGGAAGTCTGACAAAATTTGAATGGCCAGCATCTTTTCCCAGCAATTTCCTGGGGAAAGCAACATAGAAGATTATTCTTTTACTAATCAAATGTTTTCTGTATGGCTTTTTTCATGCTTTAATTCCCCTTAATGTTCATCTGACTTTCACATTTTGAATTGAAAATATACCCAGCCTGGTATAGATTGGGAATCAAGATTAAGTTAAAATTAATGACACTTTTGGTGTTTGTTTGCTTTTCACAAAACATTTCTGTGATGCCTTGTAGTCACAAGAATCCACTACAAGAAAATTTTAAGTCCTAGTTGATACTCAGGAGCAAGCACACAAACTTTATAGAATCCGAGTCTCAGAAAAAGTAGAAGGGGTAACAACATCCTATTTCAAAATGCTATACCATTTATGCCTCTAAAGGAAATGAATATATGAGAATATGTAATGAACAACATGTCTAACCTATGAAATAAAAGGCATTAGTGTTTCTTGTTTGGGTAAGGTCAGAGGTTCAGACTCTGGAAGTGAGTGAAGTATGAATGTATTTTTGAATGACTACAAGTTTTTTAAACATATTTAGAAACAGAAAAAACATTAAAGCTAGGACTGCTGATAAGCTAGATGTGACAGCAAACACTGCAGTATGGGAAATATAACCAAGAATTGCCTGAATAGTTGGTGATTACAGTGTGCTAAACACAGGCCAGCAGTTGTGTGCTCCTTGCTCGATTTAACCTGATTTAAAAACAGCCAAATGGAAACACCTTTACATTCAGAACTGTGCTTTCAGTTCTGTGTCTTCAGCATTGGCACACTCTTAAATAGGCTGCTTTGTCATTATTCTTACTATTATTATGATTACTGCTACTAATACAACATTGTGTTATTATCATCATCATCACCATGGAAGTTGGCATCCCATTATTAAAGTATGGAGTGCTTAAGTTAACGGCAGCCTGAAGGTACAAAAATACCATTAAGTTTTAACCACTGTGTGGAATTTTTAAAGTAGAGAAAAGCAGAGTTTGACTCAGAAGGAGCATGACAAGGGGCGTGGTTGTGACTGTGTGATCCTTCCTACCATTGTGCCCCTGGCTTGGAGCTGTGTGGTCCTGCCTGAGGACAAGTAGTTGTTAACTGTTCAAGCGTACGCCTTTCACACTGCAGCAGGGAGGTCAAGAGAGGAGAGGAGCTCATTATTTTGGCTCTGTAGCAATGGGAGTTTTTCCATGAGGGTTCTGTCATTCACCAATAAAGCTAAGATGCTTCCTTAAGCACCAAAGAGAGTGTCTCTCTTATCACAGCTTCTGAGTTCTGCTGCTTTCAGCTTTGCTGGGTGATTAGGTGCAAGCTAATGGATGCTCTTTCATTATGTGATGTTTAGCATGTATGAGGCTTCCAGTAATGCACAAGGCTATAAAATCTACATTGCCTCCTTATTCATATCTGAAAAATACTTCTGTTGCTGGTTAATACAGAAATAGCTTTCAATTTATGTCAGTTTATTGAGAACATCCTGTTTTGTTGCTCTTGGTTTTCAGAGTATACTTACCTTTTCTTCTACAGGGATTATAAAGTCCGGAAAAATAAAATTTGATGATATGCTCTCTGACTTTTAACTTTTCATCAGTTCTCATCAAATGAAGATAGTTAAGTGTTATAGTTCTTTAGATATAAAACAATATCTGTGTTTTATAGTTTACTTGTATAAAAAGATGTTTTGGGTTTTTTCCCTATTGAAGAATATTGTATTTCCATGGTCGTTTATCGAATGGAACAATGTTTTTAAAATTCCTTAAACATATGTAAGAACATTATTCTTAGATTTACCACATAAATGAATAAAGTTAGTCAGCATGACTTGGTGCCATGTCAATAAGTCAATAAAGTTTTTTAGATGTGACAAGTATGGTGTGTTTCCTGTCCCTTCAGGGGCACTCAAAATTCTAGACAGAGTTCCAGTAGTTTTCAAAATGTGTAACCTCTTACGGAGTAGAGGAATATGAAAAAATCTTATTAGTGTTAGTCACAGTATGAGTATTAGGAGCAGGTATGTTTTTGTGCTTCTAGGGTAGGATCATCCTGGAGATAATATGCTATGACTTGATGGAGCATTCTGACAGGAGTGAAATTGCAGCACTGTCTCTTGAGGTACCTGAAGTGTGAAGTAAGAACAAATCATGTGAAACAAAATTGCATGTGAGACAGAAGATATACAAAGGATCGTAATTTCAGGTTCTGTGTACATTTGTTAATGTTTCCTAAGACCTGAGAAATTGAACACCACCACCATTAGCAGTAATGTTTCTCTCTGTAGCTGAATGACAGCCTGAAAAAAGGCAGCATTTTCCTAAGAAGAGACTCTCCCTCTCACATCTCAACTTATTCCCATAGTGTTGAAGCAACTTTATGAAAAGCAGTATAGAAATGCTTTTTATCTGTCCTCGTGCCAGCTGGAGCCATAGAAGTGGCTTTCAGGCTGCTGTCCCATGCTGTCAGGAAAATCTGTGAGTGAAGACATAATGCATTGTCTCATCCAGAGAAGGTCTGTAGCCAAAATTACACTTACAGTCTCCATCTCCCATTCCTTCTGTTTGGAGTCGGGTTGAAGAGGGGGAAAAAGGAAGCTCTGGCATTCAGGATAGCATTCATAAGGAGTTGTCCTGGCCTGCCTGTTGATTTCGTTTGCTTCCTTCACAGCACCCTTTTTCATGTGATCAGGAGTTTCAAGTGTTGCTGTTAAGAATATCCTTTGGTAGGTGTTTTTGACTGACTGTTTATCTTGGAGGCTTATTTTGAGAATGTAATTCTGGTTCTATTAGCTGTAAACCCTTTTCACTGCATAGTATTTTGGTCTTCAATTGGTGCCTCCTGGTTAGTTTGGAGACTCTGGGCTTGCTTTAGGTAATACATGGGTCACTGCTGAGCTCCTTCTTTCCTTCCTCCCCTGCTTTGTGGTCTCAAGACTGTTATTCATGTTTGCTGCTGCCAACCCGGCTCTACTCCTGTTAATAATAGGGGAAACAGAAAAGGGAGAGCCATTGTTAAAAATAAATTCTCCCAGGTCAAGAGTTTTTATAGCCATGACTGTCATTTATGGAAAATGAAAATTTTAGACTTGCTTTAAAGGACCCTAAAGCTATTACTGTGTTGGGATTTTGTGTATACAATTTTCATGCTTATACTGCTCTGTAATTTGAAAGGTATTATATCAAAATTGTTGTCCTGTCAAGCTGTGACTGACCATTTAGGTTGTAGCCATCTTGTAGATTTTACTCAATTTAGGCTTTACTGTGTATCTGCAATCCACACCTGATACTGTATTTCTGTTCTGCATGGTGCATATTAGTGTTTTAAAATATTAATATGCTCTGCATAAATGCTCTTTGCTTGTGGTTATTGAAAAGAAGATTGTGGATTGGATTGTCTTTAGTATGCATTTCCTTATGTTGAACTGTAATTGTGCAAGTACAAAATTAAAATTAGCACTATGAGGGAAAACATGAGTGATTAATATCTAGCTAATATAACAACACAATTGGTTCCAGACGTTTCCCAAAGAAAGTTTTTAATTATGTGTAAGTTGTTCAAAGTTTTGCACTGCATTAGGAATTTATTGTTTAAATTCTTTAAGCACTGTTACTGATATCTTGTGCATAGATATTGGAACTCATGAATTTTTAGTGGTTACTTCCATTGTGGCTGTACTCAAAAGCCACTCTGTGCTTTTGCCTGTATGGTGTATGGAGTGATGCTATTTTCCTTTCAAGAATCTTGTTGTCTTCAGAACCAGTTGCAATAGCTGTTGCTGTTTGGATAATTGAATTATCCAAAATTAGCTGGGTGAGTCTGATAGAATTTTCTGCATGTCTCTCTGCCCCACCCATTCATGTTTTGAAGTGGGCTATGGATCTGCATGACAATTTACCTGATGTGCTGGCTGGGAGCTGCTGAAAGGGCAGGCATTCTTACTGCTCTCCTGAGTCCTTGCTCTCCTTCCTGCATGCACCTTCTGCTTCTCATTTGGCGCTTTGCTGCTCGTATGACCTATGAGACACTGGAGCAGAGGAATAAACTGGCAGATAGCATACTTTACCAAAACAGAGAAGTCTTAGTGCTCTTGAAACAGCTTACTTCTGGGGGGAGAGGCCTGAAGTGGCCATTGGACAGGGGTCAAGGTCTATGGTCAGGGCTGTGCTGTCTGGTAATAGCTGGCCTTTAGTCTGCTGTAGCTAAAAATGAAACTCTAAGAAGGATAGTTAGGGGAATTTCCAAGCTCTTATGGATGTCTTCAGGAGAAGCAGGGCTTTCAGATGTGCAGGATTGACCGGCTTGTTAATAGGGACAATTTTTTCTGCCTGGTAGTCCAGCCTACTTCTGAACTGTGAGACCTCACACTCATTTCTTTACCAAGTCATGTTTCAGTCATATTTTACTTCCTCAGTAGCATTTCCTAATTTCAGTTAGCAGAAGAAACACTGCAGACATTTGCAATTGTTTCTTACCACAAAGAAAATATTTTCTCTTTGACTGAAGGCTTGGTTCCATGGGAGTGTCTCACCCTTTGTGACCTCATTTTTAAAACTGATTTTACTTATTTTGGGATCTGTGCTTAATTCCAGCAATCACAATTCTCACAGCAGCTCTGTGGCCGAATGGGAGATTTTATTTAGAGGCCAAGTTGAATTTTTGAATCATTCCCAGGGGTGTCCTGATGACCGTAGGGTCGTCAAGCAGCACAACTGGTTGAACACCAGTAATTCCTATGATAACTGAAGCTGTAATCCCCTATTCATGCAATATTTACCTTTCATGTTTATCATCATAACTGCTAGCTGCCTTGCTATTAATTTCATTGTTCAAGCTTAAGTGCAATTAAGCTGAAAAGACTATTTTTTTTAAGGTATCTTCTTGGCCTCTGAATACCTGATCCTGCAGTCAATAGGTAGGAAACATAGTTTTGGCTTCACTTAGAGTGGGCTTGCCCCTGGGTGTTTGTGCAGTGTATGTGTGCTGCCTGTGTCATCTGGTTTAAGCATTCAAAGGAAAAAAGCTAGCAAGTGTGTTGAGGACTAATTATGAGGTTGTAATTAGGAGCAGTTATGATCTCAGAATCACCAAAGATGTAGAAGTGCAGAAAAGGAGTAAAGATTATCAATGGGTAAAAAAAAAGGAAATGAAAAAGGGTCTTATGAACTCTAAACCCCTTCTTACAATTCACCCAAATATGGCTCATTCATACAAACTCATTCAACTGCTTGGAGTGTGCACTGGTGACCTGAAAAGACAACTTCTGTGGTGATTCTTGGTAGTGGAAAGGAGCATGGTAGAATAGAGAAAAAGAAGTTGAGATGCCTGGTGAAGTGTGGTCCTCAGGGAAGAGGGATTTGTCTCAGGAAATACTGACCATGAAATAAACTATGTTTCTAGGTTAGAATACTCGTTCTGTGTATTTTGTGCTTCGTGGGCAGAAACTTGTTTTTATTTGTTAGTCAAGAAGAGCTTGAAAGCAGCTCACTTTAACATAAAGGTTCAAACTGGAGTGCTGTCTTGGTGTTTTTGGTTTTATTTTTCCTGTTGTGTTATTTTAAGTACTATTACTCCCTGGTAAGATAAACTGTGACACATCTTCTTGCTGTGGCCTGACTGCTGTTTTCCATCAAAGAAATGGAGCCTGCTACTCCTTCTGAGATAAGTGATGTATCAAGGAACACTTACTGTGTATAAAAGTATATCTCATAAATTTTATCTCCTCCATTTCTATGAATCCTGTGTGTGAGAAATAAATTCCACTTTGCAGATCATTGTGTTTGAAATCTTTATTGAATATTGTATGGGATGAGAAAGTTTATGCCAGGCTAGTACATTACAGTTTAATTTCCTCTGGAAAAAAAAGATTTTTTGGATCAAACTCTGTATACAGATATTTTAAGCATTTTGGGTGAATGTTGGTGTGGGTTTGTACTTTGTGTAGCTGGCTTTGATTTCTGTGGTGTAATGACTCCAAGTCCTCCAGCTGTTGAAAGTATCTTAGTCCAAATTTCTGAAAAAGCAAAAACAGATTGAAAGAATTAAAAGAAAAAATGAAGTGGGACAGAAAACCACTTCAGAGATTTATGGTCATAAGCATCTATGTTGGTTTAGCAAATCAGACTGGCTACTCAGCTATTTATGAATTTTACCCACTTGTCATATTAAAACAGTCATAGTAGTTGATATTCCTGCACAACAGATGGAATAGCCATGGAAACAATTTCTTGAAATACTGTATGAAACTCAACATGTGATGATTGATTTATCTGAAGTCTTTGCCCCGGGAAAAAGAGACTATGCAGTAATCCACACAAGGTATGTATAATATCAGGTATAAAAGAGATATAGGAATGAAATGTATTTTATCATCAGTAAGATCCTTTACAAAACTATGTTGGGTCTTTTTTTGTTTGTTTTAGTTTTGGTTTTATTCCACAAAATAAGCACATTATACTTATGTAATTATCTCTTAGCATAAAATGTCCCTTTCTGTGACTAAGAAAGTAGATGAATTGTGTTGATGAGCACTAAAAAGTGTGACAGGTATAAAAATAGCAGAAAAGTTACAGAGGCTCTTAGTTAGCAACCCAGTTGCTGAAAGAAGTTAACCTTGCCACTTCCAGTGGATACCAAGTATTTTATTAGGCAAGTAGTCAGTCTACGTTGCTCATATGTTGGTTTTCCTGCCAATTAATAGCCTTTGCTGCTTTGGCAGTCATTTTGATTGAATTGCACTGACTGTTTTATGTGATTACTGGTTTATTCTGTGGTCTGATAAGTTAAAACTACTTAAATTCAGTTTTTAATGAAATTCCATAAGGAGTGCAGACCTGCTGAGCGTTGTATGCAAAAGAATTAAACACCTCTAAAGACTTTGTGAAAATTTGGTGTGGGGTTGTTTTACTGGATTCACCTTTCTACTGAAAAGTGTACTGACAGGAGAATCCTGCTGCTTGTATATAAAATATGACACAGGTTGGATTCATTAGTGCTGAGTTAATGCCCCCTATGGAATTTAGGATAAAAAATAAATGAATGTGTGGAATGTGGTACGTGTATGCTGAATTATATATTGAACTAATTTTTCATTGATTAGGAAGCGACTGGCTTTTTCAAGATTTCATTTTGATTGTGTTTGTTTTATTTAGTATTTCAGGGAGCATTTACCAGTTGCTGGTGCTGTTCACTGCATTTCTAGAAATTCTCTTTGCAATAGTACATGTCATGCTACTTGTGTTTACAGGCCACTTGTTAGGACTAGTTGTCATTTTTCTCCTTTCTCTTTCATGGACAGTCTTTGAACACAGCTTGGGAAAGGGGGGGAGTCAATAAAATCAAAGAATGCCTGTGCTCACCTCTTTTTAAAAATGTCTTACTCATGTATAAAACTGAAGATATTGTCAGCTGATGTGTATATTTTAATGTATGTATGAGGAGCACGACAGATGAAGGATAGCCTTGCAGTTCAGATAGATAATTGGAGGATTACCCTTCTTTTGTCTGTTAGATTTAATAAGGTCTTTCCTAGATTACCTGTTTGAGAGAGCTTTGAGATTTACTGCATTCACCTGTATATTTACAAGTTGTTGATAGCATGCAAAATAAAAATATTTTAATTATGTTTGTGTATCACTTTAAGGGCAAATTTTGACCTTAACCCACTCGAAAAATCTTAAAAAGTGATTATAGGCAGCAAAAACCATATCTGCTATAAATTTAACAGTACCACTAGGAAACAGTCCAACACCAACAGGCTTATATGTATATTTGGAATTAACATGGCTGTTTAAAATTGGTAAAATACATCCTAATTCAGCCGAGCTGGAAGCTTTGCCATGCAAAACTTTATGACCCATGAAATTTTCTGGATGTTGGGAGTGTTTCTTTCAGTTTCAAAAGCTGTGAAACTTGTTTGTCATTGGCCAAAAAAAAAAAAAAGTGTTTGTGTGGAAAAAAAAGTGCAGCTTAACTGGTACCATAGAAGGAGCAGTAAGGAGGGCAGTGGAATGTGAATTACAACAGACTAAAGAAAATGTCAGTGTGAAAAATTGTTTACGTGAAATGGACTCAGGAGACATAACCTGTAGAGCTGCTCATAGAAGAAGGGATACTAAATGTTTCTGGGAAAAACTGATCATAGGGTAAGAACATGACAGTTTTTTAAAGTACTTGTCTGCTATGGATTGTGGTATAAATCAATTAGCAAATCAAAGAAAAAAAATTAGCAAAAGGAAGCTGAAGTTAGCAATGTATTTATGGTATGAGAAGCTATGAAAAATGCTTTCTGATTTTTGTGTAAAAATCTCAGAGAGATTTGGAAAGGTGAGACCTGAAGTCCTAGTTTTCCCTGGAAAGGTACATGTCTGTGCCCTCTGTGTGACTCATGGGAGCATTCAAAAAAATGGCAAGGAGAATACAGATCTGGGAAGAGATTAATAATTTCTTCACAAGATTTGAATTTATGGAAGTTGCAAAGCATCTTACGGAGAGGGTAGAAGTGGTTTAAATGGACAAGATTTTTTTAATTGAAAAGATTTCTATGTATTTGTAGGCAAACTTGTGTGGAGGGAGCTGGATTTTGAGCTGGGCAGTAGAAAGTTGGGTCTTTGTGTTTGGTCAGGAGGGGTGTGAGATGAAAGCACCTATGTGAGACGTGTAACTGGCGAACCTGGGGCTGTTCGCATCGTGACATCGGGGTGGTTATGCTGCCTGGTGGCAGAAAATCACATCAGGTATCACACTCTGTACTGATGAACATGGATATTACCTGCAGTTCTGAATATCCTGTTTCAAAGTTGGTTTTAGCCTCTTATCTTGTTCCTGAGTCTCAGGAGGAGTTGAATTATTAAAGGACATATTTTATCTTTGAACAAGTAGCTCTCAGCAGTGTCAGTGTTTGGTGTGCACAGAATACAGCAATGTTTGCCTTTCTGTTGTGGGGAGCTGATGTAGGGCTCTGGTCACTTCTGCAGCTTTCCTTCCTCTAATCTGCTTTGAGGCTGATGAAATAATTCACAGAACTCTCAAGTGCTTCAGAAATTATTACGGAGCCAAAGATCTTGTCCTTAGAGATTGCCTTGGAATTTGTGACTTTGGGAATACGCCTGTTCAGAACTACTGTACTGCAGACTTATTAATTTTTAATTTTCATATCTTCTTTTTAACCTCCCCCCATGGAGTCTTACAAACTGTATCTGTCAGTACACATACTATTTTATGTAGGGTTATGTAGTTAGGGTTGCTTGTGAAGCACTTATTTGGTACTTGTTCAAATAGGCCTTAATAATAAAATTAATTTTCACTAAAAAGTACTTTACTAATAGCAGTTTGTTATTAATTGAAAGATTATGCTTACTTTTCTGCTTATAGCACATAAGGATTCAGAATCAGTTTTAAAAAATGCATTTGTTGGAACATCTTAATGTCGATCCATTTTACAGCTGGAAGGTAATGGCATTTTCAAATATTCGTTTTATTTTCCTTATACAAAGTCACCTGCACTGTGTGCTTGCCTCCCTTTTGTTGTAAATTCTTTGAGGCATGAAATAGCTTGCCAGTTGTCTCTTATGCTCAGAAGTTAATGAATGGTTATCAGTTTATTGCAGATAATAACTTAGCTACGAACTGTAATGCATGCTTAAGCTCATTGTGTAGAATTTTTGCCTTAAGACAATGTTTAATCAGTGGTTGTAGGTTGAAGAATGTCATTCCAGGCTATGCTTTCTGCCAGGACTACACAACAGAAACCTTCTCCTCCCCTGCCATCCCGCTTCATTCTGCAAGCAAAACTTTTCTGAGTTTTGAAATGCCTCCAATTTTACCACAAACTCATAGTAGCTTTTAGTAGAGCAGATGTTTTGTCTTTTATCTTGTGGTGAGTCCTTAGTATGCATTCTGACTGGTGAAAATGAATGGCCTCCAGTTTTTCCTAGGCTTATACCTGTGAAATAAAGTCTGTTCTTGACATGTGTATCTCTTGGTTACTGCTGTTGGGGTTGTGAGTTCACAATAAGGAAGAATAAAATCTCTGTAGACTCACCCCTGCAGTTATCTCCTATTAGAATAGAAACAGAAAAAGGTTTTAATTTTGTTCAGCTTGTATGACTCCTAGAATTGGTAATTTCCAAAAGTGAATTTTTTTTGTTCAGGTGTGTTTTCTTTTCATGCATATTTATGCTTCCTATGCAAGAAAAAATTCTGGATCAATTTTAATTGGAAGAATTATATTCTCTTAAACTAACCTCATATCTGAAATAAATAAAACATTGTTTTAACAATCTTTAAAAAAATTTAGTTTTTAATTTTACAAAATTATTCCCCAATCAGTTTTAGATTAAATTAATTACAAAAATCCATTCATTCCTTTTTCTTGATTTTTATTTTAAAGCTACTGAAGTTATATTTAACACATAATTATG
Source organism: Chaetops frenatus (assembly GCA_013400775.1). Classification (NCBI taxonomy): domain Eukaryota; kingdom Metazoa; phylum Chordata; class Aves; order Passeriformes; family Picathartidae; genus Chaetops; species Chaetops frenatus. Next base: position 40,082 of record VZTR01001715.1, on the reverse strand, counting down.
GTGTATATTTGAGGAAACAAGTTTTTACAAAGCAATGCAGTTACTGCTGGCACTCTGTGCAAGGTAGTATGGTGGTGGTAGGTCATCAAATAGACCTGTTACTTAATGAGATTTACCACAAAGCTTTTTACAGTATTGGCTTCAATATCAGGCTTCCAATGAAAGTTATATCTTTTGCTGTTTTAAAAATGTCATAGCAGTTACTGGAAAAACATGAAAAACATTTGGACTCTCTTCTCACTTCATACTAGTTTATCATCTTTTGCATAATTGTGTGTTGACACAGCCTCATTGACAGAAAGTTGACTCTGAAATGTGTACAGTCAGTGTAAACACTGTATGTTGATGTGACTGTAGTTCCTATAGAACTGTCCATGAAGAGTGATCTTTTCCAATTACTCAGTCTAGTTCCTTAGCCTGTTTCAGCACTGGACTTTACTTGGAAGCAAATGTCCCTCCTCCTCATGCTGAAAGACTGTAAACTGCTTAATTATGCTGCGGGGTGGGGGGATGTCAGTGCAGCTGCTGCTCTTGTGCTTTTCTTTAAACCCCCCAAAGTGGTATTTAGGTGGTGCTGTGGTCGGTGCTGCTGGGTGCTCAGTGGGGAGGTGAGGTGCTCCATGTTGTTTCTGGATTACCTGCTCCAAGCAGAGCCTGGCCCTGTCTTCAGGAACTGTGGTTTCCTTTCACCACTTGAATTCAACTGTTGGGGTTTCACCAATGACCCAAGACCCTCTGTGGCTTGTTTTTGGGGGCCTCCACAGCCAAAATGTTTCCATGGGGAGGTCTGGTGTGTCTTGGTTTGTCATATAAACAAAGTTGTTTCCCAGTAAGATGAAGAATTTTTCCAGGATGTTTTTGTGAAGAGAAGCTGTTTCTGGTGAACACAGGTAGTAGCAGCCCAGGGAATGAACATTCAAGAGGATTAATGTAGTTGGAAGAAGTAAATGGACATAATTGGGACTTAAAAATATGCCTGGAGAAAGCCTAACTTACAATAACCTTAATTCTAGAAAAAAACCCCTAGCTTAAACCAACAAATGGCCTGAATTAAATTGTTTTCCTATGTCACGCAAAAGCACTATTCTGTTTTGCTTTTTTTTTTACCTAATCGACAATTTTAAGTTGCATTTGACTAACATTCTTCCTAAACTCACTTTGAATACTCAACGCTATAAAAGCTAATTTGTCTAAAAAGTCTTAGTAGTGTGATTAGGTTTTTTAATTGCATGCTCAGTTTCACTGAAAAGATGATCATTAAAAAGATTGGTGCCAGGCACAGAAACAGTGTTTAGTTAGGCTGTAAGATGTAGACAGCCTAATCTTTCTTGACAGATGTTGAATTTCTCTATGTAGATAAGTTTAAAGTTAAAAAAAAGGAGACATTACAAGTGAAGCTTGTCTATGCACTTGCAAAATGGCCAGCAGCAAGAAAAGCAAGTGAAACCCACCAAAACTTAACAACAGTTTCATGATACTTTGGTTTTGTTTTCTTGGTGGCCGAAGTACACTTGTGTAGCTCTTTCCAACAGAATAGGAGCTGGTGCTCTTCAGCATTAATTTTGGTTGATGCCTTCCACATGCTTCAGCTAAGATGAATTTTGAAATTATGCTCTATTTTAAAGATATTTTTGCAGTTGCAATCAGATTTCTCAGCAAGGATTAGGTTTGTAGCTTTCTATTCTCTGTGAACAGAAGGTCTGACCTTAGCAGGTGTTTAGGTGTGTCCACTCCTGTTGAAGGGATTAGACATTGGACATAAGGTACAGGAGATGGGTCATCTTCTAGGATTGAGCTGTTTCACTTAATTTCTGACCTAATCAGTATGTGAACTCAAGTTTCAGGAAATGAAAGCTTACTCTTACTCATTTCTAGAAGATGCTGCAATGAATTGGAAAATTATACTTCAAGAGTACGAGAACTCAGAACATCTGTTACAGTACAAGTGAAATGTGCATTTCACATGCTTGGCACAAGAAAAATAAATCCTTTAGATCTCCATATATTTTGGAGTTGCTTTTTTATTTAACCCTTTTAACATTTTTCTTTTCCCTCTTAAATTCTTCGTCTCTTATTTGCAGAAGACCTAAAAGTAAGCTTGTAGCATTTTTCAGGACTGTAGGATTTTTAAACAATTGATTTGCTAAAGTTACTTCTGATTAAAACTTGGACTGTGTATTTTGATTTTTCTTAGAAAACCAAGTTTGAATTTTAATGCCTGATTTATGTACAGGAAGGTCTCTCTGTTAGGGTTTTTTTTCCCTGCTTTTGTGAACTATACTGCATAACGTTTTTATAAAAATATGGGTCCCTGTTGCTACCAAAAGATATTAGATTATTTCTCTGAATGTTGGTATATTAAATATCATAATGCTGAGTTTTCAGTAATAGTAGAGATGATTTATATCTTTGGATGTGCCCCTGTTTTTTTGTTCATTTCTAATAGCAAGTGAAGATTTTGATAAATTGTCTTTGTTACTATTGATGCAATTGCGCTTAAGTATCTTTGTTCCTTCCTCATGGTTGATCCCATCCTATGACTTTGATGGTTAACATTTTTCTGGAGGCTAGCTCTGCAGAATTACTCAAAAAACCCAACCACACTGGGTAAGGAGAAGAAATTTTAAAACAGAAAGATGAGGAGGGTTCCAATCACACTGATCATATAAGATGGGATCCTTGTGTTCAGACACACTGGCTTTAATCTTCAGGTTCTCCCCCATATGTAAATATACCCTCAATACTCATGGTCATCTTTCTGGCAGATGAGGAAGCATGGTCAACACTGAAATGAAAAATTATCTTCCAATGATTGATCTGTTTTATTAGGAATTGTTTAGCAGAATGTGAACAATGAATATGAGCCACTCTGTGACTAGAAGATGCTCATTTATTGGGAAGGTGCTCAGTTATTGGGTCTTAAATTGGGAACCTCTTATGCTGAATTGTTTAAAACTACTGTAGATACCAGCTATCATCTAGAGCCCTGTACCTATCTAAGAAAAAACTACTTCTTTGGTCTGGCTATTGATGCTTGATGCATTTGTTGATTACTCTGCCAGCTAAGAAATGAATTTGCTAATGAGAAACAAAATGACTGAAATTATGAAGGATGTGTTAGGCTCTGAAAAAAACTGTACAGATTCTTCTTAACCTCCCCCCTTTGGAATATATGATATAGGATATAAAATTTACATACTCTGTCACTATATGAAATAAATAACAAGTAATCTGTGACTAGAAAAAAACTAAATTGTGGATTTTATTAAGTAAAATTTATGTGGTATTATAGTCTTGCATGTTCAGTTGTAACAGGCTGTGTACAAAATCTCTATATATCAGCAGTGGTAGCTATGAATAACTGAATATGTTTCACATCATTTGTCTCTATGTGATCACTTTGGTGATCATAGAATTTTCTGTGAAATGGTTTTGGTGGTTCAGAATTAATTTAAAGCATACAGAGTAGAGTGGAACAGTTGATCATGTCACATATGATCATGTGACACACTTGTTTGAGGAAAGTTTCATTTGATAAAAAAAGACTTTGCCAGCTGTTTTTCTTTCTGCTCACAGATCTCTTATATGTGTATGGATTTTAAGGAAGTTGAATGTTGCAGGAGTTCTTTCTTACCTTCTGCCAGAGTCAATTCAGTGCCAGTTCTAGTTAAAAGATGTTCTTACTTCATGGTTGTCATATATACTAGATGAAAAAAAAATGTTAGTATGCCATAGAGAAGGACAGAGCTTTTATTTAGCTTTAACTTTGCAATTCACGACTATTTTCCTTAGACTAGTTTGCATCATGAAATAACATCAGGTATTCTTCAGCTGTTCTGTGAAAAAACAAATGATAAAAAAGAAGGTAGCAATTCTGGTGAGGGACAGCCGTTGCTAACTAGTAAAATATAGGGGGAGAGTGTTTTTCAGCTGTAATTAGTTACATTCGGGAAGTGTAGGGGAACCTGTCTTAAAATAATAGAAAAGCAATCGCGTTTGTGAGCAAAATGAAATATATTTTTAAGAGAGAATGTGCCTGGCATCTTAAGGAAATGTTTAGTTGCAAGGGGCAGGAGTCCACAGAAGTATGAGCTCAAGAACTGAAAGCTGAGTGGAACCACATGATGGATACACTTGCTGTTGCCTCTGCAAAGGATAGCTGAACATGTTTTTTGATTATCAAGAGAATGGACCAATTTTAGTAAGCAATGGGATGTTACTCTGTGCGGAGCTGTCATAATGTCCCCTCTTACATGATGCCTAGTGGCACCCCAGGTCATGTGCCGTTTTTAAAAGGAAACAAAACAGAACTAAAAATGCAGAATACATTACTTATCTCCTGCTGTACTAAGCATCCTTCTATTTCCTGTGTCCTTTAAAGGTGTGCCTTAAAGATGCACAAACCTCCCTCCCCACCCCACTAATACCTTGATTGAATGGTGCAAGACTGCAGTGTATCCTTCAGCCATGTACCATTTCACTATGCTGTGTTATTTAAGGATTGACAGGGGAAAGCCAATTCTGCTGCTTGTCTTTCAGAACAGTGTGAATATTGCATCTGTCTTGGCTCACTGCACCGATTTCCAGTTTCCTGTAATTGCATCCAGAAATGTTTGTGAATTAGAGTGGTTGATGAAGTAAAGGTAGGCTCTGCATACGAAACCTTCCCCTCTGCAGCCTGGCTGGAGTATTTTGAAATAATAGGATGTTTCAGCTGGCCTTCAAGAGTAACACTGGGAAAAAATGCATTGCAGTCGACTGTTGCAGAAGTGACACAAAGGAAATGGTTGCAGGGAGGTCTAAGAAACCCTGTTTTGTTGGAACTTACTGGAGCTAAAGAACTGGGTATATGCATCATGGCAGGGACTTTGCAACCTGTCAGTAACCAGTGGCCCAAGGGTAGGGTAAGATTGATGGCTTGCTCATGCTATTGCCTGTTCCCATCAGGTGCAATGTGGTTAAAGCCTCAAGATTTCCCCTTTTATCCAGAAATTTTGTCTTGCTAATACTAAAAAAGAAACAGAGCAAACTGTGCCTTGTTTATTCCTAATTAGTATATGAACTCTGGAATTTTCTTCCATTAGGTGCTGGATCTGGGCTTCATCATATGCATATTTTCCTGGGTCTGTTTGTTAAATTGAGTTTATTTTACAACTTCCTTAGCTGTTTCTGATGTTGCATGGATCCCATTTTCCCAAGAGTCAGTTATGAATTTTAATGGTAATTTTTTACATGAATTTTTGTGGTAGATCATGCATGTCTTATTTTAGATGTATTAGAATTATTATCTAAGCTGATGCTCTAGTTATCCTCTCCTACCGAACAATCCAAGTCAATGACAATAAAGGCAAATTTATTCAAAGATTAGGGGGAGTCCTCCAAGATATGTTTACAGCTGCAAGTCATCTGCATTCATCGTCCATCACATGCAGTGTGTCTACTGATCTGAACAATGGGCATTGTCCCATTAGAGGAGACAATTTTGATTTCTTCAAAACCCTGTGAGAAGTGAACTCTTTGTTTCTTGTGTACCTGTTGTGAAGGAATAAGGGCTTCATCAGGAGAAACCAGCAGGGTATTGTTTTAATAAGAGGTCAGCAGTGAGGCTATGCTGTACTAGGTGCCAGCAGTAAAGCACTTAACCTGGCTTTTGGGTGCTCTGCTGGGCTCAAAGTAGTGACAAGTATCTGGACTATGGTTTCCAATTACCCTTTGATATTGGGTTTATGTGACAAACAATAAAAAGGAAAGGTTGTATTTCAAGCTTTGTTACCCTTATTGAGTTAGGTGTTTGTTAGGTGTACTTGTGAGCAAAACCAGAACTTTTAAATGCATACAAATATATGTGTGCATTTTCAGCTTTGTTTAAAATACAGAATGTTTTGGAAGCTAATGAAAATAACTGGTAGAAATAAACTTTAGCTCTATGCCTAAAGTATGGATTTTGAGCTTGAAAGCTGGATTGGTTTGGTTACAAAAGACAAAGGGTGAAATAGTTTTGGTAGAATAAAACTCAGATTTCAACTAGTGCAGACTGACTGAAATTGTGCACTATGCCAAGGACAACATTTCTTTTAACATCTTAATTAGTCGTTTGGTGCTGTTAGGAGGTTTGCTTCTAATTGTTAAATGGTAGGGTTTTCTCCCTTGGGTGCCAAGTTATTTGTCAGGTGTTCATGCAGTGATGCAGTCTCTATGGTGCTGATCACCAGGTTGTGTGTCTATGGCCTTTACAGCACTGCGTGGTGGCTGACAAAGTCTGGAGTCCCACAGATATTTCCTGGTTTAGAAAGGGCAGCTTTGCTTTGCCTGAGAAAACTTTGTATCCAAATATTAGAATTTCTTTTGTTGTGCAACTGATATTTCAAATATAGTACTACATTAAAAACAAAACAGACTTGAGACTGTTTGTCTGTGAAAAGTGACTACGTAAAAATCTGTGATTACAAAATGAAGACATTTTCAAGGCTGTACTTATAATAGGAGGGAAAAAAAGATAATTCTATTTCAAGTTAAGTTCATTAACCCTGGGTAATATATTTAGTCTTGGGCCATAAATTTATTCCAATTAAGTATTCTTCTTAATTTCTTTCAGTAAGAAAACTGTCTTTGTGCAAACATAATGATTGACTTTGATGTGGTCATTTTTCCTCTGAAGAAGGATTTTTTTTCCTTAAAAAGCAGATGTAAACTTGTAATCTGTCTTTAGAGTATGGAAAATGCAATAGTGACTATAAATGAGAAATTTTGACAGATTCTTTTTAGGCATCCCACAACTGCTACCATCATTGCGTTAGCTTTTCCAAATAAATGGATAAAATTCCAAGATTCCTAGGGAGTCTGAAGTAGAGGAGCTTTAATAACTATTTCCTTACTTAGGGCCTTCATACTTTTATTTAGACTTTGAAAGGTTTTTTTTCCTAGGTATTTTGCTTGTTGGAATATTTCTTGCTTTGTTAATTAAGTTTATAGAAGGAAGTACAATGGCATCACGTGAAGGTGGATTCTGTCAGGCTCAGGGTGGGCTAAGCCCCTCTGCTCAGGGTTTTGCAGAGCTGTTACATACACAATTTGAAGTTGCTGAGATGGAACACTAAGAGGAGAAGCTTTCCTGGAGGGATGTGTGTGCTTTAGTTTGAGGGGGGTGACACAGCACGCTGGCCAACAGTGTCATGGACCATGTGTGCTGCAGTTTGCTGGGATGGATGGGGCATGGAGCTCGCAGGAGCAAGACGTGAGTGCCTATTAGGTCACTTTTCATGGGAGAGAGCAAAGGTAGAGGAGTTTGTTCTACAAAAAAGTATTTCAAGAAGAGTACTTTCTATGTATATAGCTGAAGAATGGTTACCAGCTGATCTGGTCACATCCAAGGTATTTTTTTTTTGGCATGCCACTGGAGGAAGATTAAATGCTGAATTCTTTGGATGGGTAGGCTTATGGTCATACAGGTACTGCGCATTTTGGGTACAAAACTGTAAGATTTGTTCTTAAAGAAGAACTTGCTGTAAATATGTGGCTTTCTCACAACCAGTATGTATTGACAGCCAATGTATTTATCTAAATTTAACTTTTCCTGTCTTTAGTTGAAGTTCTAGATCAATTTGATTGAGACAGACATGCTCTGGTTGCATGAAGCTACAGTGAAACAAGCCTGATTGGGAGATGCATCTTGACTTTTAGTGGTCAGTATAATGGCAGTAAAAATAGTTACATGGTTAGTGAGCTGTGTGGATTTTTCTGTAATCTCAGGGAGATATTGGTTGCTCTCTGGTTAAAATCAGGGTGTAGCTAATATATCTAATGGAAGGATTTATCCATTTAAAACAAACCAGCAGGGGTTTCCTGCTGTTAGCATAGTGAAGTCAGCCTGTGCAAGGCTCTGCTCTCAGTACCAGTTCTGTATTTGCAAGTTTTTAATCTCTGCATTGTAGGTCCATAATTCCTGTGGCTGGGACTGTTCAAGTCCTTCCCTTCCCTTTCTACACTGGCGGCTTAACTCTTCCAGAGCTTCTATGTTGGTATCTAGTTCAAGTGTTTAAAATATTTTACTCTTTGGAATCTGAATATCTTTGCATGGCTTCAGATTGCTTCCAAAGTGCATTTAAATGAGCAATGGTTAAATGGTTTTGGTTTTGATATAGTCTACTTATCTCTTGCATTTTGTATTATATTGCCCTTCTGTTTTCCATATAGGTAAACATTCCTGAGAACGACCCCTTCCTGACTTTTATAACCTTCACCATGACCTCCTAAATTTTTCGTATGGTTATGTTCAATGATTCTCTTATTTCCATGAAACTGATAACTGGTGTGTTTCTTGCTTTCACTGTCTTGTGTATTAGAGTATGACATTTGGCAAATTAAATTTATCTGCTTTCTTCTGTAAGTATGTACTTCTCATCTGATAATTAATTTCAGAAGATTTTATTAGGAATTTCATAATGATGACACATCTATACATCTTTAACTTCCATACATAAAGCTACTTGGATCCTTCTTTGTAGGATGGTTTAAACTGTAGAAATTCAGGAGTAAAATGAAAATAATGAAAAAGAAATGTGTAAAGTTCTGTTAGTGCCTTTGTTGTACCAGTGATCCATGTTATGAAGATTTTAGGTTGTTGATCAGTTTTAATGTCTTAAAAATACAAGCTGAGCTGAGGAGTTAAACAGTGCTAAGTATTTATAGCAGAGGAAAGTCAATAACTTCAGGAAAATGAAGGCTTATGGGCTCTTTGTTTGAGGATTCCAAGTCTATGTAAAAGGAGTTAACTCAGATTTTTAAACTTGCTAACAAATAGCATATGCTTTCTCAATAAATTATTCAGTTTTGCTCCTACTAGGAACTTTTAAAATCTCTAAGAGTAATGTGTCTTGCTGTAGGTAAACTTCGGAGTAGTTACATTTGCATGCTGAATTAGTTGTTTGTGATATTTTTGGTGAATTAGGGTACTTTTTGAAAGACCAATATTTAGACAAAATTGTTTTTCCTTTCCCCTCTCCTTTGTTCCTGAAGCTTTTCCAGTTTTTAAACTGAAGATTTAAAATATATTTTTTTAAAAATTTGTCATACAAAATGGGATGCAGTTGACTATTTTTTTTTTTTTAAACAGCCATCTTGTAACCTCATCTATTTTATATTCTATTGACTAAAACAAAATGCTTATACATAAATCAGTCTCTCTGCTCTTGATTATTGTGGGCAGTGATGCAGGGACCAATTCTAATAGAATTTGCAGGGAAGAAGTCAATTGAGTTTCGACAGGGGTCATGTAGGATCTGTAAACTCCCACAGGGCAGTTATCAAAGATATAACTGTATGCAATGGAGCATAACAGAGCTAATGCCTTTTACTTACTGATTCTTGATTGAACAATTAGTTTGACAGTGGTCACCATGCACTTTGCCCTTATTTGATAGGTTTGATAGTACAAACAGTCTTACAAGACATTTATAAGCTTCAAGGTGATTTTAAGTTCACAGGTAATTCTCCCAAAGCGGTGCTTAGGTGTCAGTTACCAGACACTTTACTTTTGCCTTCTTGGGTTTAATTCATACTCAATGTGTTTGTTCTTGTTACTATCACTGCTTTATAAAACCCAAAAATTATGGGTTTGCCAACCCCCAATTTAAATCTTTGTTTTAATTGGTTAGTTGAGCTGCTGCCACATGGCCCCTAGAAAAAGGAGGAAGAAGAAACTTACTATACATATTGATGTCTGTGTGTGTTTTTATTTTTGAACAAAAATTACCCTATCACTGACTCTTTTTTGTTAGAGGAAAAAAGAAATTCAGGTTATAATTAACAGGCATATCCCTTAGAGTAATATCTCTTGTATTTTATTTTTAAATGGTTAAAAATAATTGGCACTTTATTTTGGGGGCATTTGCCTTAGCTATTTATGCCTGCAATTAATATTTACTAATTATACTACTTTCATGGTGAAACATTACTTAGTAATAATCCTTATGGCAAAAATAGCATATAACACATAGCTTTTGTTCTGTATGGTATAAATCTTGTTGAACTTGTTCACTCTAAGTTTACAAGTGGTATAATAATATATCATCTCATTCAGTGTTTGTGTTTTGAACCAATATTATATTGTCTGTCTCATGTTTAGATAGGGAAACAGACAGGAAAACTAGAAGTTGTGCACCATTTTCAGTGAAAACTTAAACAGATTGCCTTTGAAATTGGTTTATAGCTTTTTCATATATAAAGTATTTCTGGCCAAATGTGGTTAGACGGTGTATATTTAAGAGACTCCAGTATTCCATATGGACATATGTAAAAAGTATTCAATGAAACAAAGTTACTTTAGTCAGATCCACATCTAGATAGATGTTCAAATAATCATTTTCCTTCCCTTTGGAATAGTAATGTAATTATTTTCATATAGTTCCTACATAGCAGCTGAGTTCTTAATTTAGATGCATTCAAAACTCAGTTTAGTTGCAAATCATTCCTGTCTTCTACAAAATAGTCAAATTATCAACATTTTTTCTTCTGAGAGAAGTATGGGTTTTATCACCTGCAGTTGTTGACTCATCATCAGCTTCTATGAAATCCAAATCTACATATACATTTGAAGAAAACTGTACTTTAAAAAAAAAACAAACAAAAGATAATCAAAATGAAACCAAATCTCTGCAGAATAAAAATAGGCTATCAGGACAACCTGTTTCATGGTTAATGCATCTGAACCATAATTCTCGTACTTGGGAGCAGACCTTCTGAATCCTGCCCGTGAGGAGGACCTTGCTTGCAAACACTGAGGTGTGTATGAGCATGTAGACAGAGGGGAAATATGTTAGAATTGTTGGCACAATAAAGAGCCAAACACCATTTCAAAACCACAGGGGTGAAGGTCAGTGCTTCTGCCTGAGACCAGTTGCAGTTTGTTCACTGAGCAGCCACAGAAGGGCTGGCAGTATTTTGCTGCACCAGGATGGTGCTGCTCCCCTCTCTTTCTCTTTCCTTTCTGTATCCCTATCCTGTTTTTATGGTGGTGCCCTTAGGTCTTGTCTGTGACCTCTGTGCAAGCTGGTGCCCTTGCCATTGGTCTGCTTTGCACTGTGCAACATCCCATTTCATGGCACCTTTTGGAAAGCTTTTAGATACCCAGTGCTACTCGGATGGTATTTTCAGACATGGTAACAAACACACCCTTGAAGTGAGCAGTGTAGGAAGCAGTAAAAGTTATGTTTATATATATCAGGGTTTTTTGAAGATGTGATTTCCACCCCCCCCCCCCCAACCTTAAG
>VZTR01001715.1:336-24180 GCA_013400775.1 Chaetops frenatus | reverse complement strand
TTTTTTTTTTTTTTTTTGTCAAAAAACCCAGAATTTGTGCAAATTTTTTTTTTGTTTCTTTTTAAATGAAGGCAGTGGTCAAAGCCTTAGGGGTTTTTTTTATCTCTTGAAGAAGGGCTCATCTTCAACAGTGCAAAGACCTAGTATCCTACTGGGATCTTTTTATCAAATTAGGTGATAAAGTAGCATTATATGAAGTACAAAAACATGGCCCTGATTCAAGAAATTACTCTGTAACAATGTCTTCCATAATATGCTTCCAATTTAAAGTTGGGAGACACCTGGCATCCATCCATCTATCTATCTATCTATCTATCTATCTATCTATCTATCTATCTATCTATCTATCTATCTATATGTTTATATATAATAGCACAAAGGAAAGCTTTTCAGTTTTGTGAATATTTCTGTTTTGAAGAAATTCTACTAAATTCAGGGGTTATTGATGTAAAGCGAACACCTTTTATTCATTACATGTAAACAGCATGCATTTAGCCTGACTTCAGTAACACTGGTGCACAGCAGAGGGGATGCCACAACACAGTCCTGCTGAGTCAGGGTGTTCCAGAACATCACAAATACCTATATAACAGCAGACTGAAAATTCAATCTGCTTTAAGGAAGAAAACAAGAATTATTTTGAAGTAAAAACACAGCTTAATTAAAAGATGTAATTTCTCTAATTGACTGCCCTGAGCAAACATGTATTCTTTAAACATAACTGTTCTATGTGAAAGCCACCATACCAGTAGAACATGCACTACGTGCCATTTTCAAAATACAGTTTGCTTTTAAGTTAAATAACCCAAATCAGTGTGGATCATCTATGGGTTAGATTTCAGACTTGAAATCTCAGTGGTTCCTTGACTGAATGGAATTTTGTTCCATAGTTTGGAGCTGTGAAGAAATCTCACTGTCTTCAAAGCTGAATTTTGCTGTGGTAACAGGAACTGCATTGTGCTGGGTTAAAGGTATTCTTCACCTTTTTGTCATTAGTTTTATTCTTCCTGTATTGGAATGTTTTTATAATTTTTATTTTGTATTAGCAGAGTACTTCATATACAAGCAGCACTTATAAATACGTAAGTGCTGATATTCATCAGACAAATATTTTAGTAGTGGAACTTGTTTTTGTGTTTGAGCTGTGTTCCCTTTGCTACTTCTTTGTGAACCCAACTGATTTCTTTTTCAGATGGTATATTCAAGTTTTGAGAATTCCACCAAAGGGAGAAGTCAAGTCATTTCATGTGGAATTCTTATATTCAACTAAAACTGTAGGTGTAATTTGGGTTCTTTTAGCTGTTTTGATAATCTATGTGAAACTAATCAGAGGCTTTAATCCACTTGCTAGCTGAGAAATACCTCCAGTTGTTAACAGCCACTGTCTTGGTTAAAATGAAGCAAACAAATAAAAATCCCTAACCCCAGAATTACACCTGCATCTCCTACTGTTTATGCTGACAATTTGACTTTGCTTTTTTTGGTCAGACATTAAAAAATTACTGTCTTAAGCAAGTATTTCCTGCATAGCCTAAGGAACCAGAGGGACAGAGGCTGGGTGTTTCCCTCTCAGTCTGCAAGTCCCTTGGTATTGCACCTGTCCTGTGAAGGAACATTTTCTCTGCATCTCTTGTGTACAACTAACACATATTGATGCTTTAATAAGAAATACTCAAGTCAGTTTTAACTTAAGTACCTGTAGTGGTCATGTAAGAACAATGGGGACTGAACATAAGCTACCTAAAGCTGTTGGCATGCTGCAGTGTGTTTGAGTGAAGCATGCACAGGAGAACATCTGGCTCCCCCTCTATTTATAATGACAAAGTAACCTATTTGGATGTAAAGTTTGATTGAAGACAAGAATTCAAGCAGTAAAATAAGATAAATGTGGGGTTTATGTAGATCCCTCTGATACTGTACCAGCCTTTCTAATGTGCACAAGTCACTTGTGTGCACCAACAGAGCTGTTGAAGGGGGCAGGTGCCAAAGGTGGTGAGGAACCTCTTCTGAGTTTCACTGTGTTACTGCAGGAGTGGTGGTGGATGTTCAGAAAAGGTGATGAGTTAGAGTGTAACATTTTCAGGAGATATAGGAGGAAATAACAAATATGAGATGAAAAATTAGAATAGGAATAAAATGCCAATAGAGGTAGTATCTGTATGGATAAGAATATATTAATGTGTATGCATGCACTAAAATAACTTTTTATTTTGCAATCTTGTTGAAGGTGAAATTTTTATAAAACAGTGTGGTTGCAATGGATCATTTCTTCTGCAAGCTTTTTCCGCTCGTTGATTTGATGCATGGTTGACTTTGAAAATTACCAGAGGCTTATTTTTCTCAAACATGTACTGCAGGCATTTTATATTCTGCAAAGCAGAGCATTGCTTGTGATTATTTAACTTTTACCAATACCTATAAGCCATATCAGCAATGACATACATTAACAAAATCTCCAGGTCTCTCCCAGTAATTGCCTATCACAATAAACCTTTGCTTTCTTCCTTTGCAAATAAGGAATAACATATTTCTCATTTTTCTGTACTGTGCTCTGCAGTCTCATTCCATGGTTGTTGAACTGAAACAAATAATCTGATTTCACTCATGACCCATTGCTAAAGCTATGGTATAATGATTAAAGGCTCATATTTTTTGTCTGTGGAGAAAATGAAATTTAACTGAAGACTTATAATGATGTAAAAGTAGTACCTTCTGCAACATAAAACCCAATTTTAACTACATAGTTGTGCAAAATCCATGGCCAATCCATATCAATTTGTGATTTTCCTTATTAGTTTAAACCTACTTGCTGTGTCTATGCCTATTTGAAGCTTCTTCAGTACTTTTGCCAATTTTTGAAATGGAAATGTGTGCACTGATGTATTGTCAGTGGGACAAATCAGCAGGAAGGTAAACGGCAATCTCTTACCTTATGACAGGTATTGTGGCTTGGCAGCTCCTCTTCTTTTAATGTTTGCTATGGAATGTTGTAAGAGAAATATGAGAACCAGTAGCTAAGTGTGGGGAAGCATGCTGTATGTTGAAATTCCCATGACTTAATTAAGAAACAGGTTTTAAAATGAAAATAATACCTCCAGGTTTTTAAAAAGCACTTGATTGTTTCTCATGTTGATGCAACATCATTATTATATTGCCAGATAAAATGACCTAGAAATGGAAAAGCTTTCACTTAAAAATATGTAGGAATTTTTATTAAAAATTTAAGGTGGAACAAAAGTAGTTCGAGTTTTATCTTCATTTATACAGTTCCACAAAAATTTAATTTTTTTTTTGGCGAGTATTATCTGTGCTTTCTCTCTAAAATAGGTTCTGGGAGACTCTAAATTATTTTGACCACTTACGTGGTTTGAGTAGGTCTCTTTTGTGAAGGTATTGACTGTAGTTAGAAATGTGGGAATACTAATTACAGAACCAGTTTGTGAGAGAGGGCTGCCATTTGCAGGCATGCCTGAGCATGTGTATATCTTCAAGCACATCAGTTAGTGAGATGGAAATTTTCAGAGTCTGATGCCTTCCTGGTCAAGCTGTCAATTCTTTGGCAGGAAAAGTTGTTCTGAAGCTAGCGATGATATGGGGCTCTAAAATACATTTTGGAATAGAGCCAGTTTCTTTAAAAAGACTTTTTTTTCTGGAAATGGGCAAATTTTAAAACTTTGAAGAATGTATAGGTTTTGCTTACTGAAAAATTATGTAAAATGAGTGGGAAGTAGACAGGCAAATTAACACTAGTGCTCACAGCTGTTAAATTATAATTAATTTTTTTTTAAAATATATGAATGTCATTACAGTTAGAGGCATTACTATTTTTTTGATTTTCTGCTGAAAAAAAAGGAAAAGGAAAACTTGGATAACTGCTCTTTGAAACTGAAGAAACATCTATTATGCGTTTAGCCATTGGATGTCACCAGAGTACAGAGAGTAAGTATTAGCTGATGTGGAACTGATTTATGACTTCCCTTGGCTATTTATTTTGGATTGAAGGCTCCAGCCCTGCAGAGGCTTTCTCAGATCAGTAGTCTCAGCATCTTGGCCAGTTTCAACATGTGTGTGGCTCTTTTAAATTCATAATATTGAGCACGAAATGGGTTCAGCACTTGTCCTCCATCTGCAGGGGCACTGACACCAGGGAAGGAGGGGAGGAAGCTAATAAGAAGTGAGCAAATATCATCACACACTTCAGCCTTGGTATTTCCCTGCCTGTTACAGTGGTGTACTTCGCACAGGCCTTGAAAACAACTTATGTCCCCATTGCACACATTGGGATTGCTAATTAGCTCATGCATCTGATTTGCTCCCCTCTTTGGGTGGTGGGGCCCTGCCAGGTGTGTGGGGCATCGCCTCTGCTCTGTCAGGTGCCTTTTGGGCAGCCCTGGGCACTGCCTGGGCTTTGCTGCAAACACTGAACCCACAGTGACTCAGCTGAGTGAGTCTGGGGCATCTGCAGGAGTTTCAGTACAAACAGGTTAATTAAAGCACAGGAGAAACTTATAAAGTCCTTTGAGAACAAGAAGAGGCTCCAGTGAGTCTTTAAGGACTTTATGTTTTGAGATGTGAAAAGTTTATTGAGTACATTTTTTAATGGTAAGATTTCTTCCAGACAATGTGTCATTATAAATGAACTTTAGGGCTGTTGTAAAGCTTAACTTGATATGTGTAGTCCTGCTTGAAGGTCTTGCTTTCCATCAGTAACCAGCTCTATGAAAATTGAAAATAACAGTTTGGTTTTAACTACTTTATAGGAGTCAGTAGTGAATATGTATATATATGTGTATATATATACACACACATATGTATCTATATCTGTTCTGCATTTTCTCAATAATTTCTATGTAGCCTTGCTGTTCCTATGCTAATATGAAATACTTTCATTCTTACTGGTCAACATTTCCAAAATTAAGCTTTGGTGTGAAACCCATGGAATCCACCTTTCAGTGACATGTAAAGGAGGAACACAGAAGGAAAGACATCCTTTCTGTATTGACATCCAGAATCTGTTGGAGAAAGAAGTGAGAGATGTGACATAAGAGATTTTATTTCAGCACTTGATAGGAAGAAGCTTTGTAAAATGTTTTCAGATCAATGCTTCAAAGTGCCACTCTGATGTGAAATGAAAATTGCTGGAAGGAGTGTAAAGTGAAAAAGTATTTGAGCCTGCTGGGGAAAAAAGAAGACTTCTCAGAGATAAAAAACAATGCCTTTGTAATCTAGAAAAGGAGAAAGAGATTCTGAAATGGGAAAGGTGTTGAAATAGAGTAAATTAGAGAAGAAATATGAACAGTGACAAGCAAACCAAAATGCCTGCAAAGCTGGAGATAATGAAATGACAGGAAGTGAACTGATAAAATACGGAGGATTTGAAGAAAAATGTGATGGAATGTGTCAGTTAATGGTAATTTAAAAGACTGTCCATCCAACTAGACTGAGAGAGAACTGGTTGGGCAGCTGTTTGTAAATTTATTATGGGTGTTTATAGATTTGCTAAAAGTGGTCTTTTTTCAAGTTTCCCCAGTGTCTCACAGTTGTGTAGAATAGTTTTGGAGATCAAACAGTGTCACTCTCAGAAAAAGTCTGCATTTCTGCAAGGTGAAGGTGGACTTGGTATGAGAAATGCTTTTGTCTCAGGGAAACTTTAGTGCATTTAAAGTGCATCCCAAGAGGAACAGGTACAGCAGAAAACTATCCTGCTCTGGAGGGCTGGCTTGAAGGGGGAAGCAGAATTACAGATGTCAAGAACATTTTCACATTCTTCTACTGTAAAAATCTTCATTGGGATTTTATGAGTTCATGACAAGACCACTTCAGATGTCTTGTGAGACCTCAGGATATCAGATTGCACCTGAGCAAAGGAGGGAGACAAGCTGTTTCTCTGCCCTGTCTGCTGTTTGATAGAAGCCCATTTTTCCTGTATTTTACTCCTGCTTTCTTTGTAGGCTCTTCAGCTTATAAGTAAGCAGAACTGGCTATTCGGTTCCTGTCCCCTGCATTTCAATCTTAACTTGGGTGTGATCCGATCATAAGGGGCTAAGCAGGTTAAAAATGAAGAGTTTACTTGATGTATATCCTTTCCCAATTCTAAATCTAGGGCAAAAAGCATTGGAATTTATTTTGATCCTCTCTGTATTATTATGTCTGTCAAAGTTTTTTGCCTGAAATATTTTAGTTTTTTGTTCATCAGTTTCAAAATGTGTTTCATAGGGAATGTAAGATCTTTTTGGCATAGATGTTCATATTTGAGAAAAGAATAGCAAGTAAATAAGCATTGCAGGACCTCTAAAACACGTTCATGCTAAAAATGTAAATGTGGTCGAGAAAGGAAAGGAGCTAAGAAAGAAAAACGCTCATGAAGATATCCTTCTCTGAGAGGGTTAGAACGGTTTGTATTTCATTGAAAATGACACATCCATATGATCCCGGAGGTAATACTAGCAGGATGTAAATATTTACATCAGTATGATATTTTAGAGTAACAGCTTTGTTTTGGTGGAACGTTGACCTATGGGTTGAAGGAAAAAATACTTAGATATACAGCAGATTAATGAAAAAATTAATCATTTTTATAGAAAGAAGTGAAAGATGGGATGTTTTATTTTACTTGGCTTCATTGGATTTTTAACCACATGTTCCAGAAATGAGCATTTAAAAACACTGCATGTAGCTTTTTTTT
This sequence comes from Chaetops frenatus, assembly GCA_013400775.1. Lineage (NCBI taxonomy): Eukaryota > Metazoa > Chordata > Aves > Passeriformes > Picathartidae > Chaetops > Chaetops frenatus. Next base: position 17,495 of record VZTR01001715.1, on the reverse strand, counting down.
TCAGGTTTCTAAGTTATAGATATGACCTTTTCATATTTTGAAATATAATCTTAGTCTTCCACAGTATTTGGCTTTCTTCTTTGATTGAAATCCCAAGGTGGAATGAATATACTGTGTGGCTGAAAATAATCTGTTTAAGCCTGAAATTGCTGGAGGCGTGTTGGCATGCCCACTGCAGGGAAACCCTGGACATGGCCTTTATTTGAGGGCAGTTGTGTCAAAGTAGCTTTGCAGGACAGAGAGATGCCACAGACAGTTTGTAGGAGTTACCTGATGCTCTTGGACCCAACATCTGCTGTGATTTAGTTTCTGTGCTCTCAATAGGGGACAGCTGTGAGTTTTGCTGAGGGGATAATTGCAGTATTTTTACACAACCACTGATTTCAGTTGCGATGGTGTTTGTTTTATTCATTGTGCACGTTGATAAAGTGTGTGTGTGTGTGTTTGTACATATACCGTGTATATACTTATATAAATGTAAAAGGTATTTTATTCCAAAGCCACTGTCTTCTAGAGCAAAAAATCACTGTTGTGGGACATACTGAGTGCTTCTTCTGAACAAGTTAAAGGGCCTTGTACTACTGAAAATCCTTCTAAGATAAATCTTTTGGTTTTCAGTACAGAGATTTTCCTGTACTTTCTTGTAAGGTAAGGGAGAGGTAAATGTTGAATGGAGAAGTAGAATTAAAAGGTAAGATTAAATTTCATGCCTATTTGAGGGCTATAATTTTTGGTATTTCTTCTTAAAATTCCTTCACTATTTTTATTGGAAAGCTCCACATCTGAAGCTTTTCATCAATTACGATCATTTATAGTGGAGAGGAGTATAAGTCTGTTCTTGGTTGTATCAGAATAAATACTACACTTGTAGTATCTCTGTTTTTGAAAAATCAATGGTGGGGTTTTTTTTTTCTTCAGTTTAACTTTGGGAGCAGCATCTCTTTGTGGCTCTAGATAACTTTTCAATTTCAGCAAGGAATGTTCTGTGAGTGTTGGGTATATTAAAAAAACCCAATCTTTTTCAAAATAGTGCGAAGAGGTTTTGTAAAATAAACACTTTCTTATCCAAATCTGGCAATACTTCAATCACTGAGTGAACACAAAGACCAGTTTCTACATAGAAGGAAATGAAATCTAGTACTTGGATGTCTTTTTGTTGCTTTTTTTCCCCCCCAAGCCTTGACTTTGGTTCCTCCAACCTCCAAAAGAAGAAAAAGCTAAAATTCCATTGCAGCATAACCTTCAGAAAAGGTTATGCTGCAATGAAGAAATGACTGTAGACCCTTACAAGTTTTATTTAGAATATGTTTTTCACAGTTTGCAGATTAGGTATTCTTCAGAAGAAAAAGTAAGATGCAGAAAAGAATGATGGGAGATATACCTAACACACAAAACCAGAGAAAAAATAAGATCTAGAAAGTCTTGTCAGCTAAATTTGTATGACCCATGCATCTATTGAGTGTATATTTTAAAACCAGATACAGATAGTACATATGTAAAAAATACTTGTAATATCTGAACAGAATTGACACCCATTCTAAGCAGAAGGATCATCTGTCTCTTCATCCATTTGAATTCTAAATTTTCCTTGTAGAATGTATGCAGAAATGTTTCAGGGTGTTAAGTAGATGTCAGATGTAAGAATTAAAGAAAATAACAGCAAATGCAGATTCGGGGTTACAAGTAAGACTTCAGAAGCCAAGATTTAAGTTATGGGGAGTCATCCTGAGAGCTGAATTTTTGTTTCTGTTTGTCCTTTAAAGTGCAAATTGTCTTAACTAACCTTTCATCACAGCGTAGGTTCTTTGTGAAGTATGCAAACTGAGAATATGGGAGATTTTTTCATTACTTTTAGAAACAGGCAATTCAAAGGCTTCTTACCTGGTGTACTCTTGTTTGGCCAGATCCAGTGTGGGACCTGAGAGCAGGGTGCAGAATAACCTTAGGGCAGAAAAGCCTGGCAGCCTTATTTCAGAGGCTGTGGGCCATGGGGCTTATGGAAGATGTCTTCTCCCCTGCCAACTCCCCTGAGACTGCAGAGGAGGTCCATGGTACTGGTGAAGGAGAAGGGGAAGCCGTGAGCCTGCCAGGCTGAGCCAAGTCAGCAGCCAGGGCACCAGAGGGGCTGGGAACCCCTGCTGTGGGCACTGCTCGCTGGCTGCAGGGTTGTTGCTTGCCCAGGGCTTGGATTTGGGATGTTGCAGATGCATATTCCCCAGGGTTGTGCTGCCTGGCCCTCAGCACTGTTCATCCTTGTCCCCAGAGCCGTCTTTCCCACAGTACCTGGTGCCCACCTGAGTCAGCACTGCGGTAACAGCTGGGGACCAACTGTGTTGCTACGCCTCATTATTGAGTGAGAGGTGTGGAGAAAAAGCTGTAATTGCGTTTAACATAACCCCTGTGCTCTCAGATCTACCAAATGTAAAATGGTTGTTGGCTCTTCACAACTTTATTTTTATTATTAGAAGACAGAGGCATATTAGTTAAAATGATGGATGACTTCTTTGATTATTGATTACTTCCACTTTGTGACAGGTCTGAAATGCACATACTTGGGAAAATCCAAGCAGACTTTATGCACTTGACAGGTTTGACTGACTTGCGAGGTCTAAGAATTTGTTCAGGAAATTAGTTCAACTTGACTTGCATTGGAAAAAGCTGCTCTTTTCATTCATGTATACAGGGGAGGATTATTAACTGAAAAACAATATCAGTAACAAAAATGTGGGAGGAGATTTGTGTGAGATAGTCCTGTTTTCCTGCAAGATGTGGCAGAAATAGAAGTGTGAATAAACTGAATAGAAAAGCATGTTGAACTCAGTCTGGTAATCAAATGTTCTGTTATATCTGGCACTTATCTTGTGAGTACGGTTGAAAGTCAAGTGCCTGCAATCAGCAGAGAAGTGCAGATGCATTTCCATTATAAATTAAGTAGTCTAATTGTATTTGGTTGACTTTTGTTGTGGTATTTGAAATTTTATTAGGCCATTTCCTGGCAACCAGAAGTATTATGAGATGTTTTTAAAAGTGCACATATTTTTTAAGTTTTGAGAGTGCAGGTGTGGCTCTGCTAGGACATGATAGTCCACGCAAACCCTTGCCAACCTCTTCACCGTCTTCTTAAGATTTTAAAGATGTGTTGAAAAACAAAAGGAAAAAAAGAAAATTGCTGGGGAGGGTGTGCTCAGTGGGGCAATTCCAGTCGAGCAGTCTTATTTGTTTTTTCCCTGTCTCATAGGATTTCTTTTGTTTCCTGTCCATATCAATCTCTTGGAAATTCTTCTACCCACCTCCACATTTGGGATTGGTTTTTCGCCTTCTCAGTACACACTGGAAGAGCTAGTTCTATGAATGGTGTTTGTAGACCCTAATGATGAAAAGATTGAGCAATAACCAAATTTCTCAGAGCAAAGATTCTTAACCTGACCATAATACTATGCTAGTGGTCAGCTGACAACACTTGCTTACTTTACGCATGTGGGGTTTGGTTTTTGTTGTTGTTTTTGGTTTTGGCTGTTTATTTTAGTACAGGCTAAGATGTGTGCTTGTTTCATAAGGGGCTGTGGTCATTTGCAAAATCTTATTTATGCTGTGTTGGAAAAGTAATAATTTATTTTTAATTACCGCATCTTGCCGTTTTTGTTGCGACATAAGGTTTTTTAGAGATTAAAGTATAACTGAATCCAGTAGATCAAATTTTGTGCATTTCCTCATCCATGAAATTAGTCATATTAGGTGAGATGCAGTAGGTACCTTGTAATGGACCTGATACTATCTCCAGGTGAAGTTTACAGGTAATAAGAAATGCATGGGAATATCTGACAGTGACTTTAAAATTCCCTTAATAAAGCCTATGGCATCAATAAAATATTAAGAAGGGCAGAAAGAAACCAGTGAAATTGTCTTACTTCTTAAAATGTTCTAAAATACACAAATCCTCTTTTATGACTACATGAATCTGACTATAAAGGATTTAAGTATTAGTGCTTTAGATCATGCTGTTTTACACTTAGTATGCCATGTAGCAAGATCCAGAGAGGTTATAAATACAAAGGAATTTTTTTTTGGTCCAGGAGGGAGAAGAAGGATTGGAAGAGAAAGCAATGATATCATTAGCAGCTTTACTATTCAGCTCTCCAATAGGCATTCTACATGTACTTGTCATTCAAAGAAACCTCAAAGATGAATGGATAATTCATTCATTAAACGGCACCAGGAGGGAGTCACATTATTCAAATAATATGACTGATAGTGTCAGTTTGACAAAAATTCCAGTTTTGAGTGATGATCCTTAGATTTTTGTGTGTGTATGTGTTTATTACAGCAGGGTTAACCCTTGGGGGCAAAGGATACAAAGCAAATAGCCCTATAAAGTATTGAAACTTCCTTGGATGCTGAGGGAGTTTGGTGCTTTGTGGCAACACATCTAGTAGCTGTGTTACAAAAGAAAGATGGAATATGTATTGGTGACTTGACGCTAATGATTCCAGTAAATCCTGGCATCTCTTGGAAAATTACCAAAAGATCTACCAAGACCAGGTATGCTTGCATTGTTAAAGTTATTGGATCCAGCCCTCTCATGGAAGAATGTGAAAACTGTAGGAAAGACTTCTCTGATTGTTGTGGGTATTCATTCATTTAAATTCAGGTTCCAGAAAGTTTTAATTACTCTGCTTTGGAAATCTGCATCTTACCTGTTGCTGCTAAGACTAGGCAATAGTTCAGTGTGTTTGGGACTAAAATTGCACATGCTTCATTATCAAACTCTGAACTCAGTATTGTGTTTTGATGAATAACATGTAGAACAAACAAAGTCTGCCTTCAGAGTGTTTTTGCTCAGTCATTCTGTAGTAGGGTGAGCACTTAGACATTTCAGCTAATACTGTGTGAGAATAAAGAGAAGTTTCATAGAGGCTGCTGGCAAGAGTGTGGAATATCGAATACAAAGGAGGTATCTAGATACAGAGAGGCCTAAAGGTCCTTAGTAATCTCTGTGTGACTGTAAAACCATGTAAAATAGACTTGTTAAAGGCAACAGGGACACACTACAGAGTGACCATCTCGAGGGCTGTGGTCGTGCATGTGGGCAGCTAAAGAGCAACCCAAAGTTTGCTGCTTGGCTGTCTTTTTTTGTTCTAGGTTACTCTGGCATGAGCTTCTAATCTAAATTGAGAAATATATCCTCCTCTATCAGAATGTGGTTAAGATTGTGTCATTGCTCAACCTTGAAGATGAAGCTGCTCTCCCCAGCTGGCAAAGAGAAGATTTCACACTTGTTTCTTTCTAACTGTGAAATCATCCTCAGGCATTGCACCTCAAAATCAAAAACCTATTGTGCATGTACAGTATTTTAGATTCTGTTTATAGAAATCCAACAGTCGCTAGTTTTTTCTGTTTCCAGGGCTGGCTTTTCAGGTAGGAAGGTAAAGAATGCTGTAGGAAAACATCTACTTATATCTGAAATGTTTACAAATTACTTTTCTCTTGGTAGTTACTATGAATACTAATGAAATACTGTGTGACAAAATAGGGATTTTTATGCAGTATAAATGAAATGATTTCTACTTGATTGTCATGATCTGTTCGTAAAGCTCTTCTCAATCTTTGACCAATGCAGCTGTCTAAACTCCCCAAATGCCTAAAGGAGTCCTAAGATAATGCATCAGCTCTTATTTTTAATAATTCAAACATAGTAAAATTTTTGATATATCAGCAAAATACCTTTCCCATTTGTGGGACTTGAGGGAAAGGAGAGGTTGGTTTGTGCTACAGGATACTCCATGGTATTTCTGGAGTGTCCCTACTCTTCAGTTTTGGTGTCACAGCTGAAATAAGTGGGCTATGTTCTTTATCCAGAAGTTCTAGACTGAAGTTTGTGGGCATGTTGGTTCTGTCTGGTTTGCATGTGGCCTTTGGATAGTGCTCTACCTTTATGAAGTCTCCTAGAGAAATTAAAATTTGGGAACAACTGAGTTGTGTAAGTAAAAGAAGAAATACAGGTCGTGTTGTAAAGCATTTGGTCTGGGAATCTGACTATATGGTATGCAGCCTCTAGATTGCTGACAACAGCAGAGGAGTTTTCTTTTGGTGACAGCAGAGACAGCAAATTGCATCTTTTAATCACATCAGTTGGGACTGCAAGTGAAAAGAGCACACCTGGGACTGATGTGCAGACACTAGGGATCTTGCAAAGTCAAGTCTTTCATCTGATCATTTAAACTTGCCCCTTCAGTTTGAAATGGGCTGTTTTAGCCAGCTATCTCTCAATTAAATTGGAAAGCTGAAGTAATCTATACAATAAGATTCAAGGCAGCTAAATGTAAAGCACTATAGCAATGCAAAGATAGCATTACTAAAATTGCCTTTAGGAGGGGACAGTGGCATGACTCATACCTCTTTCCTTGCCTCGTAGAAGAATGGAGAAGTGGGTACTGAGGAATAACTCCTGGTGATAGTTTGTTGGGTGTGAGTGAGCTGTTTTCAGCCATGTGCAACTCACAAGGGAATAGTGGCACCCAGTGAGGTACTTGTGCTTCACCAAGGTCAGGGGAGTGGCTGGGAGGAAGTCTGAGGGGAAGTAGTAAGGGTTGTGCTGTCCACAGAGCCCAGATAATTGTTGTGTCTGTGATGTAAATTGCCTGCCTTCAGTTTTAACAACAACAAAAAACCACTGTTTTCCCAGCCTAATGAATGACCATAACTTGCATAGGCAGCCTTGCATGTTAAGAAATGAAAGCAAAAACTTTACAGTGTTACCAGAATAATGTATCATCTTCTATAGGAAAATAAGAGGGGAGAGAAGCCTCAAGATATGTCTCATTTCTACTCACCAGAAGTAAATAGCTTTACTTATATATTTGAGGTACAAGATTGGCTCTGTGTGTGCTTTCACATTTAATGCTTACTTACTGTCTAAAAGTGTACAGAACTTCAGTGATGTTTTCTTAAGTAATGTAACTAAATTAAGACAGTATCAGGAAGCAGTACTATAGTCAAGAGGTTCTTTCAATGTTTAGATTGTAATGTGTAGGTCTGGTAGTTCTCCTTCTAGTTTTCATTGGATTTTTATACTTCCCCCATGAATTTTTATTTTTTTCTCATTGTCCACTGATCAGAAGTGTTTTCTTAGAATAGAAATTTCTGCTGACATGCCAGCTTTGGACTCTGTTATAAAGACAAAATTGGATGTCACAGCCGCAGGTTCACAGCGAGGTCTTGTTTAAGGCAGATAGTGATGCTTGCTTGCTTAAGACAAGACTCAGATAATAAACAGATTAGCTAGCTGTATTGCACAGCTCTAATTATGATGTTATCTACAAAATCTAACTCATCAGAGTTACAGCTACATGACAAAAGCACGTTTGATAACCTTCCTGTTGATCCAAAGTGGCCTCAGAGGTGCTGAGTGACACAAGTAAAGGGTTGTGACTATAGATTTGAACCTAACTATGTACAATTTCTTCTTGCATTACAGTGCATTTTAGACTATTCTTGCTTTTAAGATATTTTTTGTGACTTGGAATATTTGGAAATTGCTAGTTAGGTAAGAAGGATAAATACAAAACTCCATCTGTATTTATAACCCTTTTTCTTTTCTTTTTCTTTTTTTTTTCTAAACAGGAATGAAAATCTGCTCAGGTGCTCTCAGTGCAAGGTTGCTAAATACTGTGGTAGATCTTGTCAGGTAAGATGAAAAATAACAACTATATAGGGTTTAAGAAAATAGGCATTTTTCGTACATACTCCATAAATTTTGCATGTTGTTGTACCTCCACACTGCAATTTATTTGTAGTTTTGGACAGGGCAGGTAAACATGCTGACTTGCTTTATTTGAATATTTTTACACCTGCAAATATAGGATTCTGATCAGTACAAAAGACAAAACTAAGTTGAAATGTGTGGTGTTTGACTGTACTTAATGAGAGGGGGAGGAATAATTCTTTCATTGTCTGTAGCTCTAAGTCAATTTTGCAGTAAAACAATTTGTATTTCAAGAGTACTTTTTATAATACTAAATTCTATATTTCAGTTTTTTAAGAGGAAATAAAGGTCAAGAATATGTTGAGAAGAGAAAACTTTAAGGAAAACTGCATCTCTGAGGAGGTTTTCAAGAATAGAAGTGGTGCGTGGCAGGAGGACAAGGGACAGCAGGCTTAAGTTGAAAGACCAGAGGTTCACGTGGGATACAAGGAAAAGCTCTTGACAGCCAAGAGGTGGAACAGGCTGGACAGAGTGTTCATGTGATCTCTGTGTTTGAGGGTTTGGAGAACCTACTGGATAAAGCTGTGAGCTGGGTCTGACCCCAGAGCTGATCCTGCTTTTCAACTAGAGATCTCCATAGATCCATTCAACCTGACTTATCCTGCGATTCTATCCTATGAAATATTTCTCAAAGGTGTTCAGGCCTAAAATCTTAACCTTTATGATTGACTAGAACTATAAGATTGCCTTGTAGAACACTTGAAGCTTTTAATGGTCCTTCACAGTTTTGCACTGTGATTTTTTTTTTTTTTTTTTTAATGGGAAAGTGTAGTTTAAGGGTTGGTAGTGGTTGGTTTTTTTCTGTAGTGTGTGTGTATGTGTGTGCTACTTTTTTTTCATTTCCTAAATAGAGAAAAATGAAGAAAAGCAACTACTGGTCAAAGTAGACTAGCAGTAATACTCTGTAACGTTTTAAGTTAAGTCTTTGACATTCCAACGATCTTGGAATGAAAGCGTAATAGAATGGTTTGGGTTGGAAGGGACCTTAGAGATCATCTAGTTCCATGGGCAGACACCTTCCAAAGCATTGCTCAAAGCAAGAGCTCATGTGCATGCTCAAAGCATGCCATTCAGCCTGGCATTGAACACTTCAGAGATGGAACAGCTACAGCTTCTTTGGACAACCTGTTCTAGTCCCTCACAGTAAAGAAGTTCTTCCTAATGTCTAAGCTAAATAGACTCTCAGTTTGAAGCCATTCCCTCTTGTCATCTCACTACATGCCCTTGTAAACAGTCCCTCCCCAGCTCTTTTGTAGGCCCCCCCTTTAGGTACTGGAAAGCTGCTGCAAGGTCTCTCAGCCTGTCTCCATAGGAGAGGTGCTCCAGCTCTCTGGTCATCCTTGTGGCCCTCCTCTGGACTTGCTCCGTGTTCTTCTTATGTTGTGGGCCCCAGACCTGGAGGCAGGACTCTCAGCAGAGCAGAGGGGCAGAATCCCCTCCCTTGCCCTGCTGGCCACACTGCTTTGGATGCAGCCCAGGATGCTGTTGCTTTCTGGGCTACAATTGCACATTGCTGGGTCTTGTTGAGCTTCTTGTCAAGCAACACCCCCGAGTCTTTCTCCTCAGGGCTGATCTTGTCACCTATCATGTGCTTCTATGAACAATTCTGCTTTAGTATAATCTGGAGTGTTCTCAAGATGCCACAAATCCCTCCTTTTGGGGTTTAAAACATATGGAGAGGGAAAAGAGGAAGATCTGTCATTTTGATTCATCATATGGCAAATGGGTGCAACATACATTAGGTGCTTACTGTAGCATCAATAATAATGCCACAGGTAGATTTATTGTGGGAGACCATAAGGAAAACATGGCCATAAAGACTGTAAAAGACCAGAGTATTTGCAAGGTAAATTTAAAACAAATATATTCTAAATATCTTCTGGAAGAGTAATTGGTAAAGCTTCTGTTGGCAGGTCTCTAATGTGAAATGAGACTGCTGGCACTGACCTGCAAAAGTAAATCTGCAAGGTGTAATGCAGTAACCTGTTCCAGCTTAGGTATAGAGGCAATGGGGGTAGGAACTGGAGCTTCCTCTTTGAGAAACACAACTATGTGAACATTCTTCAAGGATTTATAAGTGATAGCCTGAAGCCATCTTGAGTATCTTTGCTTGGTGCTTCCAGCTCTGGGGCTCACATGCTTGAAGCCATCCACAGTTCTAGGTATGGATTTCAGTAAGACAGGCTACTGCTGCTGAAAGTAATCTGCATTTAACATGCTGTGTATTTGCAGTTACATAATTTCTTGAACTGTTCATATAAATGAATTAATATTGAATTATTGTATGTAATATCCTGTGATACTAGGTAGTGATAGAGAATAACAGAAAAAAAAGTTATTTTGTAGTCAAAGCACTGAATTTATTGAGATTGATAACTCAAAACAGATGGTCCAGATAAAACTGAGACCAGCCAGATCTCATTGCTCTTGAGAACTGTCCTCTGATTCCTATTTATTCTAATAAGCCAGCTAAACTATTGTGCTGCTCTGGTTTTATAGCAGCTGTTAGGAAAGCTAAACCAAATGCTTTGTGCCCTATTTACCCTCTGTAGCTTAAGTGCAGTTTGTTAATATGTGCACTTCTAATTGAACTAATTGGTCAACAAATAAACAGCAGACTATTGATGAAACTGCAGTTTGCACATTTAAAAATGTGAATATTGGCGAAACAGGACTATTTTAGTTTTATAAATACAGGTAACTTTGAAATGCAAATTATGCAGTTGAATTTGCAGTTCACATTTAATTGCAGAATGATTTGGTTATTTTTGAATGTGTGATACCACAACTCAAAACACTTCGGCTTAAAACCTATTATTATTTTTCTGGAGTTTTGTAATTAATACATTAAATGAAATCAGAATTAATATAAAAATCTGACTTTAAAAAAATATCAGTTGGTGCACTAGCTTTAGAATAAAAGTGGATTTTGTGAAGGAAAGTTCAAAGTAAATGCAGCAGGGGATTTCTATTTCAGAGTGTACCAAAAAGAGCCATTTTTAAAGCTGCAGATATCTTGTAAACATCTTCATTTGTTTTAAAATGTCAAGTGGTACAAAAAGCTATCTTCAGGCTAACCTTAAAGAGAAGAAATAATCTTTGGAAATGTCTCTCTTTTTGGAACTTGCAGTGAGAATAGTTATCCTTTAAGGGAATGTGTATGCAGAGCCAGTAGTTCTGAAAAAACCTATATACAAATCAGAATATCCAGTTTTTACAAATCTCCATAATGTCTGATTCAAAGATTATGAGTGAGTTGTTCCAAATTTCAAAAATTCCCATTATTTTAGTTTTTCAGGCCAGTTAAAGCAAGCGGTTTTCACTTCTACCACTTATATTTTCTTCAAAAAATATTAGAAATGTGGAACTGGAGCTTATCACAAGAGATCCTTTAGGGTACCTGTTTCAACTGAATTCTGATTTCAGGATCAAATACATATAGATTTTTTGCTTTTAATTTCTTTTTCTTTCAGTCAGAGCTCATTGGTTTTTGCCCCTATTTGGCGTTTCCCTGTTGTAGCCCGTTTCCCACTTGTTGATGCCCAATTTAATGGGCTGCCTGCCTTCTAGCAATGTTATGTTGGCTGGGTGTCTCTCCAAAGGCAGAGTTATCATGTCTTCTGCTCCTCATAATCACTGTTGTGATCACTCTGGCAATGTTTATTAATATGGTGCATCCCATAGATTGGGGGCCAATGATACAGATGGTAATCCCTGAAAAATGGAAGAGTAATTTCAGGCAGAATTTAGAATGTGATATTATCAAACATTACTGAAATAATGTAATANTTTGTTTTGTTTTGTTTTGTTAATCAGATCTGGAGATCTGGTCTTTAACAGCTTTTTATTAGAACATTAACCTGCAGGAAGCATTCGTTTTTTTTGATCTTGCACAGAAGACAAAGGAAACCTTTGTTTCATTCAACATTGGTTTAGGATTTTTTGTGGATTCAGGCTCCATGGGGAGACAGCAATAGCATATGTCTGTGAAAGAATGCATGTGCATTGGCAAAATCTCTCAGCTGAAAATATGCAAGACATTGCAGGCGTTTGTGTGAGTCTTTGCCTGTGACCTGAGCCACAGGAGGTGATCCTGGGCATGGGTTGTGCAGAGAGGTGTTGGAGTTGGTGTGGTGCTGGTTCAGAGGGCAGACTCTCAGTCTGGCACCAGTAAAGAGCTCTGTGCTGCACCATCTCTGAAGCCATGTGGTTGCTGACCATTTGCAATTGGGTGAAGCCTGAGGATTTGCCCTTCAGGTACATTGAGATTGAAGGAGAGACAATGCTTTGGGAGGAGGTAAACAGAAGGATATTCTTTTGAAGTTCCTAAGTGTAGTGAAGCCTGGAGGAGTAGGGTTTCATATTGCCCTGCACTGTTCACTTGCCTTTCTTTGCCTCCTTCTGTTAGTGTTCATTTCTAAAAGGGGAAAAAGAAATGTTTGCAAAATTGGAAAACCTTCCCTAGCATGAAGGAGAAGGGTCATACTAGGTGGCTGTATCTCTGCACTACAGTGCTGGATACTTGTGCTGGATATAGGATATAAGAACGTTGACTGAAAGCCAGGATAGACAGAATTAAGAAAACCCTCCCACCAAGAAATGTGGGACTAACATAAGCCCAACTAGTAAGTATTGTTGTAGACTGACTTGGAAATTAGATCTCTCCAGGGTCACCAGTCTTTGTTTTCACATTGTCCTGTAATTTGTATGCATGTTATATTGGTACTAAGAAGAAATATTGTTGAATTTCATTATATTTGATGCATTTGGAGCTTTCTTCTCTCTCCCTGACCTTTTGGGAATAAGTGACTGGCAGTCCCCATTCCAGCTCCTTCTGCAGAGGAATCAGAGTGATTCCTTCTTGGTAACAGTTTTGGCCGAAGTGCTGTTTCACGGAAGGCATGTGTTTGAACTATTCTTAACACATGGGAATACTCTCAAAGAAACATGGCATATTATGCTATGTGGTACAGCATATTTCATCTAATTAGGGTTATATTGGTTGGGTAAGTTATTAATCATTTTGATGTCACCTCTAGCATGTTTAAAATTCTGTGCAACAATTATGTGGAGAAAAAAATTTGACAGATAAAGGCTTACTCCTAGGAACATTTTTCGTTTAAGTTGGATAAAAATGCCAATATAATTATATTATACAGAATGATGTCTGGACATTTACAAGCATGACCTTGTTTTCTCTAGACAAGGATAATTCTATTCAACACTAAATACTTAACTTTTATTTGTCAGACAGCATGTGACACTAACTGTATTTGGATTAATGCTTTCTTGGTGTCATTTTTTCCCCATGTAGAGTTATGGGTAAAAGAAATGAAATCACAAATCTCTCATGTATCTGAAAGAAATAAAAAGTTCAATTTATTTATTAGGTGTAAGCCACAGGGGAAAAAATCTTGAATTAAATATAATAAATGCTACTGGTGCTGAAACCTAGGTACCTGAAACAATTCCTTCACTTAAATGCAGCTTAAGATGAAATGATACGATTGCCTTTGGAATCTTTATAACTTGCATGTCAGCATCTCCAGGTCTGATGTGCCCTTACACATAGCTCTGCCATTTTCTCTTTTTTTTTTAATTGCTGAACATGTACTTATCATTAGACCATCATTTTCTCTGTGGCACTCACCTAACAGAAGCTGTTTTTCTGGGTTCATGATTTTTTCCCTTACTGCATATTTGCAAGAGAAAGTCACCTTCAGAAGCCCTTGGTTGTGAGTACCTGTCATTGTAGCAAGTTTTCATTGTGTCCTGTTCTTTTAATTTGCTTTCAAAACTATTTGAAACAACTGTGTGACTTCAAACATAAACTGTGAATATGCAAATAAAATGTGTAAATATTTAGTATGTTAATGAGATGGACTTGGAATTTTTATATATTATAAACAGAATTTTCTGCTTGTAGAGATAGAAGACAGGAAGAAAAAGTGATCAGAAATTTTCTTCCAACATGTTTCTTTAGCTGAAGACTCATTCTTGCTGCTTTTCTGCACTAATCTTGGGGCAAGAATGAATGGTAGAGAAAAAAAACCAAACACATTTTAGTATATAGCAGCTTTCCTTTATCTGGTCATCCTGACTCTTCTCTGATGTGGAAGTGTTAGTCTGTCTCTGCCATTCTAATCGAAGTGGCCCATGAAACAGAAATTGCAGGTTTTGGTAATATATGCAACTAAAATATTTTTGGTTCTGTCTTCTATTTCAGTATAAGTTACCACTCCTGGTCTGAACTGTGAAAAATATCACCACCAATCCTCCCATCTGTGGGCATTGACATCTCACCAGCTCAGGGAGGGATATTTGGGGACAATTTTTGCAGCACTGGAAACCTGACCATTGATTTAGAGTGGCTGCATTTAGTGAAGTGAATGGACTCTAAAGGCCTCTGCAGTCTTGATTGCTGAGTGAACATATGCCTAGGGTTTTATGCATGTTAGATAGCATCCTTGCTAGTTCTCTCCCATCTTGTGAAGTAAGCAGCTACACACTGTTGCTGCTTCATGCCACCAGAAATGAGAATCAATGTGCACTGCTTTGAGCATGTTTGTGTGCATATGTAACTATAGATAACTATATATATAAAATGTGTGTATGTATTATAAAATAGGATACAAGTTACGTAAAATAAAATTTACTTTATTTTCTTTTTCTTCCTTTTTGAAAAATCCTGATAGAAAGAAGCTTGGCTGGACCACAAACAGGAATGCAGGTGTCTTAAGAGCATCGAGCCCAATTTTCCTCCAGACTCTGTCAGACTTGCTGGCAGGATTGTTTTTAAACTAGTAAGTGATGTTCTTTTAGATTGATTCAGTGCAGCAGATTCTGAGAAATGCTCTCTCACTCTACATTTTTAATGTAATTAGGAGCCACAAGGCTGAAATGACTGGCAATGCTGAAAAAAATTGAACTGCAAATTGCATTACAAGTTTACTGATTAATTTACAGAAATGCTGAAAGGATCAAGAGATCCCAAAATGGACATAACTAAGCTCAAGGGACATGTTTATTGACTTTTTTTCCCTGTGACTATGTGGTAGCATTCTAAGCTTATTCCTGCCTGGAAGGAAAACATAGGGAGACACTGTTTTCCCTTCAATACTACTGAAGTTATTAGTGCTTTTGTATTAAATTAATGGAAGCCTCACTCAGTGTTGTTTGAACGAGTGGTAAGGACAGAGGCACTGGAGCTAGCCCTTTCTTTAGAGGGCATAATGCCATGCTTTCCATGCTGGGTTCTCTTGGTCTCAATTACATGTTTTAATATTTTTCTAAACTCTCTTGGAAGTCCTGGATGTCTGACATTCCCATGGTTTGATTACTTTATATGGACTAAATTTTCTGTCAATTTAAACAGCTTGTGAATGTGTGGGATTGTAAATCAAAAGTGATTTGCTCATTTTTTTGCTCAACCTGCTATGATACTGTCTGTGTTGGATAAAAGTGCAGGCCTTGTATTCTGAAGTGATAAAATGATTTCACATTTATTTTATACATTGTTGCAAAGAATTTGTGCATGNCACATGAACTCTGAAACTACAAACCTCATAAACTGATTTCAATTATGCTCTAAAGGCCTAAAGTAGGTTACTAAAGGTAAGCTGCCAAAGTGTTAACAAAAATAAAATTAGTAGCAAGTATTATAGCAAGAAAGAAACTTAGGTTTTTTTAGGATAGTTTATGCAAAGTCCTGGATTTATGTTGATCCTGTTGGCCTTACCTAATTATCTCACAGGTTTATCACACAGAAAACTCAATTTTGTAGGATGTTTTCAAGATAAAACACGCTATGTAAGTGTTAATTATCTGTTTTTCCTCTGCAGCTCAGACAATCAGTATGCCCTTCTGAGAGACTCTACTCTTTTTCTGATCTTCAGTCAAGTAAGTAATTGCCAGCCAGATTTCAGGAAAGACTTCCAAGGTCTGCTTTGTGCAAGTGCCATCTGATTTTCTTGCAGCTTGCCTTCTGAAGTTTTGTTCTGTAGAGTAACAGAATCAAGTACAAGAACCTCTGTGGGAAAGAACAGTTATTTCAAAGATAAAAGGAAAAACATGTCTTGAAGCAAAATGTGATTTTTTGCTTTAGTATTTTTATTTTTGCATTTTACAATGAACATCTTGCCTCCTGTTTCTTAAATTTACCCAATGTTTGCCTTACTACATACAGTGTCAATATTTCTACATACATATACAAAAGTACATATATTTTTACATTGAGGTTTTATTTTTTTAATACTTATGTGCTATTTCATAAAGCCTCAGAACAGCTTCCAGAAATAGGAAAAAAAGTTAAATTTAAAAGGGATATGTGTATATTTTTCTTCTACATGACCTTTCAATAGAGAAAAATGATGAAATTGTGCAGTTACTTGTGTGGCTTCACAAGTTTCAGCTGCTTGGTAGAAAAAGATGCTCAATACAATCTCTCAGCAGAGCAAATGCTGAAATAGGAAACTTTTTTTTCCATATTTTGTGGCATCTTCAAGAGTTAGAAAGGAAGAAATACATCCTTGGTTCATTTTTGCATCTTGTTTGGGTGGATTTTCTGGACAGTAATGTGAATATTTTGATTACCTCAATGTTTTTTAGCATTCAGAGTTTTGGCTACAAACCAGCTTGATCTATTGGTATAGTTAGTTACAAATAAAACCCACATAAATTTAAAAAATGAAATACATACTATTAATTTTACTTCTAACACCCTGACATTCTGCTGCCTTCTCATAAACTGCAAGGGCAGAATAACTTAATAAGGCAGCAAATTAAAATGGATAGATTCCAGTTATTTAAAACGTAGTGATGATCTCAGCTTTCCTTGACTTGACTGGAGACAAGAGACATAGTGTGATAAGTTGTCTGGAGAGAAGCTTGGTGTTGAACAGGCCTGAGCTGTAATGGATAAATGGTACAAAAGTCTGTAGAGTGGCCAGAAATTTCTGCTAAAATTCTCATTCTGAAAGAAATGGTTCAANNNNAAGAAATGGTGAAATGGCCTGGCGTACAGATGAGATGACCAGCCTGTCACTGATACAGAAACAACTGGCCCATAGCCAGTTAGTTTAGGAGAAGGCAAGTGAGACATCAACATTTAGTGTTTCATCTGCATTTACTCTTGAGTCTTAACAACTTATGTGGAATCTTCTTAACTCCACAGCACCAAGTGTTTAGGACATTAACATATAAACTGAACTGATACCTAACAGACTACAGTACAAATGGCCTATGCATAACCTTATGTAAAGGTTTGGGCTGACTCTTTACTTGTGTTGTTTTCCTGGCTTCCTTGATAGAGTGAATAGATGGTCTCTGTGGTTTTGGAGTTAAAACAATCCAAAAGTGTTTTGGTTGGGTACGAGGATTTGTAGTAGCTGTGATGTTT
>VZTR01001713.1:8661-23385 GCA_013400775.1 Chaetops frenatus | reverse complement strand
AAAAAACTGCAATTCTGATTAGATTCTACTTTTGCAAAGATATCCAGTTGAAACCAAAGCAATGAGAAACCAAAATTTTTGAGGGTAAGTTTTCCAAAAATTTCAAAGAAAGTTACAGAAATTTCTTCAGTGGAACAACAGCAGTGGTGATTTCTGACATGTCCAAAAAGAAGGATCTAGACTACTTGATCTCCTTTTATGCTTTCCAGAAGTCATTTTTGTACAGTCAAGACACGCTGAGGTTAATAACTGCAACTAACACCAATGTCACACAAACTACACTGTTTTGTATTAAAAAAGGAGGAGTTCTCTGTTTCCTCTAGGAAAAAAACCCAAACAAACAGTTGTCTCTTTATCTTCAACATGTACCAGTAGAGATTAACACCTACACCGAGCGAACTTCAATTTTATCACAACAGAAGCCCTAAAAAATGAAATAAACCAAATGTAAATACTAACCATCCTCCCAGCTCTTTTTCAAGTGCTTTGGAAAAGCCTTCTCCATCTTATAGGTTAGGATATCTCCGTGCACAATGCGCACTTTTTCTGGAGCTGCTTGGGATAGCATCTGTTTGTAAGCAAGCAAGCAGAATCCACACTGAGTGTTAACCAAACTCATTTCCAGTTTCAGCCACTGCAGAAATTAAACCATTGCTACATATTTATCTTCAATAGACAACAAAGCACAGTAGGAGTTAAAACTGAGAAGACTATTAGTAAGTATTAACTTTCAAAAGCAAACACTAGAAATAAGTTCATATGTGATTCTATAAACGCTTAACTATTCATAGATGTAGAATTCTTAATAGAGAATTCAAACTTGAAAAGACTGCTAAGAGTCTCTTCAACAACAACAATTAAGAAGCCCCAGGCCACTAGCAGGACCCCACCTGATTTAAGCAATAATGCAAGCAGGAGGTTTTGAAAAGATTTTAGATCAATTACCTATGGAAATAAAGGCTCATGTTGTTTATTCTGTTTCCCACACAGCTTTAGGGCCTATTCTCCAATTTCAGCCATATGTGATACAAGGCTGCAGAAATATTCATTTTTCCTTTTACATAAAAAAGGTGGAAGGGATTCTCTTAATATTGCCTGTAGAAGTCTATACTTGTACCATTAAAAAACAAGGAATCCACTCAAAAGAGGGAATGAGTATCTAGCAGTAGGGAAGAATTCAAAAATTTCTATCTTTCTAGACTTTACAAAATCATCTCTGTTGTCAGCTTCCACAGCCCACTTGCACAACTTATCTAGTATTTAATAAAAGCTGATATGCAAACTCAGCACTGGCTGTAGTTTGACAACCATTTCTTTAATTTCTGGTGTCAGTTCCCACAATCAAAATTAGTTAAGCTTTTTTTAGTGGTGTACTAATCTTCTCTCTTACACTATGAAACTACACACAAACAGCACAAATGAAAAGCAGTGGCAACTTTTTCAAAGATGACATTTGGGGATATTTATTGATCCCAGAAGAGAATACTGAGAAATGGCTTAAAGAACAATTTTGCTTTTGTGCAGAAATCCAAATCCATAAACAGTTAAGTGCCAGTGGCCTAACTGCCAAAATAAACTGGTCACCATTGTTAGTCCCATCTTCAATCTGAATGATGTTTATATGCTCAGGGGCACAAACAGCTTTCACCATTCTCTGAGCCAAAGGAAAATACTGCTTTCTCCTACAGTTCACAAAACGTCGGCATGAATGAAACTTTTTTGAGTAAAAGTTTGGGGTTTTTAATTATCAAAAAAGCTAAATTTTATGTAGAGCAATAAAAGCTTAACAAAAAACTAAGTGTTCCTACATGTTTTAAGTGCAATTATTTCCAAACAGAAAAAAATAAAACTAATCTCAACTCCAAACCACTTAATGGACTCTTCTGCATTACACTAGCAATTATATGACATACAAATTCACTAAGCTGCCATGGTTTGACAAATCTTTCTTTGAAGCTGCTATAAATGCTCTAACAGGATGAAAGATAATGTTACATCAAGGAAGTTAGAAAATACTGTCATTTGTTAATAACAGTTTTCTTATCAAGATGAGTTTAGGGGTTGCTGAGTAACATACTTTACATAACTGAGAATTGCATTTAATTTGTGACCTGAAAATCATTGTCTTGTATTTCTAATTTGAAATAAAGACTTGGAAACCCAGTGAAGCCTTTTTCATTTGAAGGGAAAATGTGTGCAGCTAACACAGCTCCAGAAGCTGCTGTGCATCAAATACACCAGCCAAGAATGTTCCATCACAGAGATACTCTCACTCTTCCCACAAAACCAGAAGGGCACGGAGGAAGCATTAGGGGCACAGTACAAAACATGAAATGGTGTTCCTGGAATAATTTTATATTCAATACATTCTCTTGCTTCCTTTCTCTCCTCATCAATCCTTCCAGCCTAAAAACTGTTAGGGCATATGGCATAGAGAGGTTGTGATTCTTTAAGACTGAGACAGAACTGGCAGACTCTCAGCTTGTGTAAACTTTAACTCTGCACACATATATTCTTCACTGTATTTCAGTTTTGCAAGAGACCACAGCTTGAAAAACAGTTAATGAAAAATGCTGTATGCTTTACATCAGCAATTTTAAAAGTATCTAAGAGACATTTTTAAGTAATAGTCCCCAATTGTTATTTTAATCTCTGACATTTTCCCTTATTCAAATCTCAACCCTTTAATGAGCACAAGTTTTGATAGTTTGCTTGGGAAACCAGAAAAATTATTACAACCCACATTATCAAAAAGAAAGATTCACTGTTATGTATGTTCTTATTTGTATGGAAAAAAAGCAGTACCAAATTGTACACTAATGGATGTAATGCATTTCTTGCTCATTCACATCCACTGTTACTGAGTTATACCCCCTCTATGTTCAATAATCTAATTCAGACATTTACTTCTACTATGAGGAGATTGGCAATTAAAAATAATTACTAACATTATGTCAGTTGAACAGTAAAGATAATTACATACCAAAAGCCCATTTTAGATGCCAAGAAGTATACTTTTATTCAGACAAATCTGTTGCAGTTGGGTGCATTTTGGAAGATAAGAAAAAAATCCAAGTACTTGAAAAGCTCTCTTAACTAAAACAAGTGTCATTTAACCTCAAATTCTCTCCAGCCCCAAACCAGTTCTCAAAATCTAAAACCAAAATATTGATTGCCCCCAGTCAAGTGAAAACATGAAGGTTTCACATTTCATATGACGAAGATGGCATACTATCCATTAATGGCTAACCCTACAAAGACATAATTACATACACATTCAAGTTTAAGGATATGAGGAGTTTCATTCACACCTTACATTTTTTTTTTATCATCTAAAGAGATGGTAGCAGTTATCAAGTGAACTACCTCTTTATTTTTGCTGCTGATTTACTGAAAAAGACACAGTGCAATTTAAGGAAAACCCTTTGAATTGCTCTGATCTGAGATGGTAGTGACATAAAAACCAGTCAAATATCAAGATTTTGGGACTGTTTTTCTTGCTGGATTATACAGTCAAATTGCATAAATATACAACAATACGAGTAGATAGCATTTGAAAATGCCACAATGACTTGTGAACTTATACCTACTTTAAAAGAAAGGAAGAAAAGTTTAAGAGGTTTTTTGAAAACGTAAAATAGATGCTTGCTTTAATCTCCTCTACCTGGATGTTGACCCACATTGACTGTATTAACTGGAGGCACACCATTCCAATTTTATAAAGCATAATTATTAGGATTAAAATGAAATATAAGACCATACATAAGGACAATACATTCAGTCTTCAAATTATGATTTTACCATCATGATAAAATGAACCTGAAATGTGTCAGTCTGAAAAAATCCCAAAAACCTGACAAGCCTTGGCAGTAATTCGCTTGCAGGATAAGGTCCTAAAGGGCCTATGAGAAAGTGGAACAATGAATTGCAATACTGTGTATCTTTATCTTCAAATTATAGCTGTGGTTTCTGCCATAGAACCAAACTTACTTTCAGTGCTGAGATCCCAATAAGACACCTGGAATCTCTCTAAGTTCTCAAAATGTTCTTATTCTTACGTTGTGGTCACACGCATACAAATTATTCTCCAGTTGGTACCTGCAATCCTGGAATAAATCGAGCATCCTTTTCAATTAAAAGGAGTTGTTCAACACCAGCACTGAGAATGGATCTGGTAATTCCTCCTGGCCCGGGGCCCACTTCACAAACATGGGCATTTTTCAGCTCGCCAGCCTGTTTCACTATCTTGTCTGCAAGACACAAAGAACATACTAAGCCTTTCTTTTCCAGGAGATCCAGCTCAGCAAGATAACCTCATTGTTTACTGTTACACAAGCACAAGCATGCTTATCTCAGAACGGACATAAACAGTGACACATCCCAGTTAAATCACCACACACCTGGTAGACTGCACAGAATTCAGATTTGTTTCATACTACAAAATATACTGAGCTATTTGAAGAAAGCTATTTTTAGTTTTATGTCTTTAGTATTTATTGTGCTTACTACAGAATTAAATAATAAGAGAGTATCACTCCTCATCTGTACACTAGCAGTACTATAGTGCTGCAAGCGAGCACTTGTGTTTAACATCCTAAAGTCTCACTACTTATCCTTGCAAAGGTATTTCACTACAGCACCTCTATTTCAAGGCAATTTAAGAAGTAAGAAAGATATAGTAAAGCTCTATCAAGATTATATTACGTACAGAGCCACTTTATGAGGGAGAAATGGACTAAATGAAGAGCTGGAACACAGGCAACGGTAGCTATACAAAACAGGGCAGCTGAAAGGTGAGGAAGGAATATCCATGTGTAAGTGAAATGATACAACATTAGAAAGCATTATAGACACGGAAGAGGACAGATTAGAAAATGTAGCTAATGAAACCAAGGGATCCTTGGGAAGCATGGAGAGAAGATACTGACAGAAATTATGCTGCTCATTCCATGATCTCTTATGTATGCAATAAAAATAAAATATCTGAAGACTTGTCTACTTGTCAAGTTTTACTAAAGGTATGCTGACATTTTTATTCAGGGGTCAGAGTCTGGTTGTTCTGCAAGTGGAACTGAGTTTCATGTTCTGAATTTTTATCAACCTGAATCTTCAAACATAATCAAATAACGAGCTATGTGAAGCTGTACAGCATTTCTTGATGCAAAATCCAGCCACCACTATGCCAGGGAAGACACCAACCCCTGACTGACAGAACAGTGCCAGCTTTGTCACCCATTGCTAACGTGAAGCTGGAAAAAACTGAATTGTTCAGAACGCAACTGGTTCAAAAAAGCTGCAACGCTTCTGATAAGCTGAGACAAATGACTCTCCTGACTACAGGACAAACTCCAAACTGCACAATGTGTTAAACACTTTATATGATACAGAATAATCTGAAAAAAACGTGAATGCAAGTACTACTTCTGTTTAGATTTTTGCATTTCAGTCAATGTCCCATATTTTATATTAGAATGTAGTTTCTAACTAAAAAATTGCACTTCAATTTATAGAGAAATCTGTTTTTGAGGAGTAAGTAAAAGCAATTTGTCTAACCTAAAACTACTTTTAAAAGAGGCATTTATTATAAACGTTTACCATTGAGCTGCCATTAGTCTGACAAACGCTATTATGCAAACATCATCTCCTTAGCTATACTCTGGGTTCTGACAAGAACTAGGATGTGTGTTCTATATCAGCTGAAAATATTAGAGTAAAATATTTAACCTGTCAATCGCAAATCCAGTAGAAAGTTCTGGGAAAGTTGTTTCAGTGCTTTAAGGCGAAAGAGTTTAATAATCTCTCCAATAGTTGGCAGGGGAGGCAGGCGGAAAGCTGCCACTTTTCCCGGAGCAGCCATAAGACAAAACTCTCATTCCTTCCTCCTAGAGAGACATCGAAAAGATGATTCTGTTACACACAATAAATTATAACTGGTATTAAAAACGCTACCAAGCTTACAAAGCAAGGCGTGATTTACAAATCATTATATGAGGGCTACAGGAGGACTGAACTCCAAACACGACTGTTTCCGGATGCAGTGCTCGTGCTCAGCACGAACTCCGGGTATTTGGGCAAGCCCCGTTCTGCAGACTGCCAAAGCCTCGGGTGAAACAAAGTCCTCTCACTATCACTCAACGTCAACCTTCCATCACTTTGGAGAAGAATCAGGAAGGAGAAAGCCTTCGCGGCACCACTTAAAGACAGAAAGTATTTCATCAATGTGTCCTTGGGAAAGCCGGGAAGAGCTCCACACCACCCACCCCCCGCGCGTGCTCCCGGCGGCACCGCCGGACTGCGCAGGCGCAGGCGCCGCCAGCGCGGCTGAGGAAGGCCCAGCGCGCGGCGCCGCCGCACGCACCGGTCTGGGCCAGACCGGGATCGCCCCGCCGCAGGCACCTTCTCTCTCCCGGCCTCTCCTGAGGGAAAGAGACGCTCGGAGCGGTGCCCCGGCAGCGCCGCGGCTCCTTACGGGGCACTGCGGGCGCCAACCCGGAAGAGAAAGGGGCGCCCCGCTGCGCATGCGGCTGTCCCGGCGCCTCACCTGGCCGTGCGCGCCTCCTGGTGTGCGCATGCGCGGTGGGAGCCGTGGGCGGGGCTGGGCGCTGTTGGGCACCGGGAAGTTAGCGGGGAAGAAAGGGATTTAATAAAAGCGTTCGTATGAGCGGTTACATTGTGTAAGTGCATGTGCTTACCTATACTTGCAGGTGCATTCAGATCTAGGTATACATTGTGAAGACGTTTTTCTAGTTTTGTTCATCCTGAAATACACCGGTAGCACCAAAAGCCATTTTGGCAGAATATTTCTGCAGTATCTTCCGTCACAGTGGATTAAGGAAGTTCCCTTCTCCGCAGCACCTTTAAACAAGTATTTGATTTGAGGGTTCTGTTTTAGTTTTGTCTGTGTCGTTCCGTGTTACTATGACTGCAACTGAATAGTAAGAAGGTAATTCCTGAAAGCTAGACTGTTACCAAAAAGCCGGAGGCAATAAAGGATATTATTAGGTTGATGCAAAGAAATAAGGGCATTAAAGGATTTGCAAAACATAATTTCTCACTCGGGAGAAAAAGTGGTTCTAACTCTAAATAGTGTTCTACATCAAACATAGCTTCTACCACCAATAGCCTATTCCAGTTAAATAAAAACAGCAGATGCTGTAAAGTGAATTAGTGTTGTCCTGTGAAGAATTAAATGGAACAAGACTGATACACAATATCTGCATCAATATCTCTTTACAGCTGTGGGTTCAGTTGTGCTTTGAGATCAAGTTTATTACAGTTGAAACCTGTGTATGTGAGATAAATCATACATACATGAAGACCTGGGAAAAGGTGATGTCAGTAGCAGAGATAATACAATAGAAGGAAACCACATTTACAGTAAAGGAAAAATGCATCTAATTACTCAGTCATTAAAAATACAGGGAACTTTGCAACTGGTATCAGTAAGAGAAGGACCTGGGCAAGGGTTTATTTGATACAGTGGAATATTGGCATAAACTCTTATGGTCCTGGCCTTATCTGCAACACTGAAGTTTTGAGTCTGTGAGATATTAATACCATTTTTAATATATATTATTTGGATTTAAAGTCATTATAAGCTGAATATAAAATGTAAGCTCCACCTGTTGGTGAAAATGTGGGATTTCAAATGATATTTCCGAGTAACCCAGTAATAGTATGCCAATTCCAAAAGGGCTTTACAAGAAATTAATATAATATTGGGTTTTTTCTACTTAAAATCTGAAGAAATTTTAAGGAATATGGGCTGTGTCTCAGGAGGAGCAAGTATAAAAAGGCATGGGGTCAATCATCTTGACCTGCTGAGGCATCCAGGCTGTTTTAGCTCTCAAGCAAAAAAAAAAAAAAGTTTTTCTGTACATAAAAAATGTCATGTCAGAACGTTGTTTTAATAATGAATTTCTTACTTGACTGAATTTTTCATCTCACAACCTCAAATCTCCTCAGTCTTTGTGTACAAGAACTGTTACGGTTAAAAGTAAAAGCTTTTCTGGATTAGATGCCCATGCATAAAAGTTTCCAGATTATTTCATATGGCCGTAACTCTTACTGCGATACTAACAAGTTATAATAGATTTATAATTAAATTGTTCAATGAAATCCAGTAATCTTTGCTAATACTTTTAGCTGTAGAAACTTTTTGGTAGAAAAATCGCTTGCTAAATTAACAATTCCAGGTTACAGCTGCAGTATTTTCAGACCACGTTGCTGACTGTTGTAACAGCAGATCACTCAGACTTCCACAAGTGACTTTTTGTGTGCAGTCACCCTATTTTATACACTGTTGTTACTAGTATTATTGCTGTTACTGTTTGTTTTCCATATTTAATTGATGTTTTTCCAGTAAATTATTATCTTAACACATGATCTCTGCCTTTTGTCCCTTTCTTACTGGAGGAGGGTGGGGGGAATGGAAGCGACTGTTTGGAGCTTAATTCCAGCTGGTTTTAAACCAGAACAACTGGTCATTTCTAGAGGGTGTCTCCAAATAAGCCTTGTGTATTCTGCAAGAGGAAAAGTGAGCCTTCCAAGCATTCATTCTGCCTATTCCAGCCCTTTCATGTCTTTGCAAGTAAGGCAAGGCCTGCAGGAAGAGAACATCCTTCTTATGGTCCCAATAAAATTCACAAAAGAAATGTGAGAGGAGGAAGCTGGAAGGAATTTTTCCATTCCTGGGAATGCCTGACACCCACCCTGGGACTCTCCAGTCTCTTTGTCCTTTGATGTGCTGGAGTTGTCCCTGGAAGATACTTCTGATTACTTACCACAAAGGTACTCATGTAACAACAAGGGATTATGAGCACTACAATCAAGGCAGTCCTTAAATAGGTAGAAAGAGGATGGAATATGCAAAGGACTTGTATAAATAGCAGTAATAAAACTTTAATAACCTTTTAAGTTAGACTTTGGGCAACTCCATTTTCATATTGGAGCCTGGCCCAAGAATCCACTAGAGAAGCTCTTAATCTATTTTCTTTCATTCCTCGAGGGTGAGAACAGTTGAA
This sequence comes from Chaetops frenatus, assembly GCA_013400775.1. NCBI lineage: Eukaryota > Metazoa > Chordata > Aves > Passeriformes > Picathartidae > Chaetops > Chaetops frenatus. The sequence continues at coordinate 14,362 of VZTR01001713.1, read as the reverse complement.
AAAATCATAAACAAAATAATGCAGAATTTTGGAGTGCTGGAGAAATGTTTTATTTTGAGAATGGCAGCAATCCACCATCTGCTTATTTCATCATTCACCTTGCATGCAGAGCCTGCTAATTTTGAAGCCAATGAAACATTCAGCACATGTTCCACAGATCAGGTGGATGCCAGAGAAAGATCAGCTGAGCATCTGAAGAAGCTCAGGGTCAGGTTCTGAGATCAGTTTTGCAGAGACACCATAATGGGATCAGTTGGAGTTCTTCTCTTGGCTACAGCTTTAGTTCAGGTTCACCTGCCAGCATTGCAAGGGTTGAAACCACAGTTGTGTCTGTAATGATGGAAAAGCATGTTCACCAGTGGGAAGTTAATTTTACAGTCTTGCTGAGCTCATTTGTAGATACTAATTATTTGCTGGTTCTATGCTCAGGTTTTTACAGTTTAAAAATGATTTCCTCTAAAAGAAAGTACAGTATTACTGAGCTAAATGATTTTGTTGCTTGGGAATATTGTTATTGGTTGTACGTTATGGTGTCATGTTGTAAAAAACAGGATCCACACCATGCTCTTGAAATACCACACGCCACTCAATTCTGAGATAGAAAAATCTATTTGACAGTTATTTTACATCAAATTAAGGTAAATAAGATGACAAGATGTAAATGTCCAGATTACATTGTAAAATGATAAGGAAATGTAGCACCCAAAAGAGGTTAGAGGCACAAAATCTTGTATTTTCCACCCTGCTGGAAGTATTTTCATACCACAAGGCCCCTATTCTTCAGCTTGCTCTCAAAGACACTGTTTTCTATTGTTTGTTAAAATAAAATGTTTATTATTTCTGTTACACTGCCTCATAAGTATCCTAAATAGATGTTAGGAGCCCATTGCACCAGGCACTGTACAAACAAACACAGTGAATGCCCTCCCTCAGGAGGACTTTTGTGACCAAATAAAATACTGAAGAAAATAAATTAGCAAATGGGAAGAAATTTGGGTAATATAACAGCAGAAAGACGTACATTTGTGTAGTCACAGTAATTTTAGAAGCCATGAGCTGCAAAAAAAGTACAAAACTGTTGTGAAACTTCTTCAGTACTAACTCAGTACAGGCTCTGTAAGATGGTTTCTTGCTCTTTGATAGTGGAGGCAATACATTTTAGAGTCCCTGTTTTGAGCTAAATGTTCTGCTCACTTCAATATTTACACTTAATGTGAAATAAACCTGAATATTACTTCAGCTATTTCTTCTGGTAGAGCCAAGTGATTCAGTTGTGGGCGAAATATTCCTACTTATGTCAGTCTACCACTGTGAATTTGTCAGGCCACATTTTGATCAGGAACAGTGTTTTTCTTGTTACCATTTCAGTAATGCTGTGTAGCAAAAATTAAACACTCAAAGAATAAAGACTTCATGTTAACAAAAAATCTGGCAGAAATTTCTGTCCAGACTGCTGAGTTCTTTCCTAACGTAACTCAGGAAGTACAAAGATCCATGGCTTTCTGTATTGTCACAGATGGCTAAAAATCATTGTATTTCTTTTAAAGTATTGGAATTTCTTTTAATGCTCAATTCTTCTGGTGTGCCTTTTTATTTGTGAACCACTTAATCAACTTAGGTCACATTGTAAAGCTCTAGCTGTAGCCATCCACACTAGGAAGTTTATTTTTACTTGACAATTTTGACTTTCACTTGATCATGCCATTTTAGATGCTAGGGCATTTATGAGAAATACCAGTTAATGCAAATTTTGGGTTAAAATTCGAGGAATGCCAGGAATGATGAGAATCAAGGCTACTCTCATTTACATTATCTGCGGGCTTCTGTAAAAATGGGGATTTTCACACTGCAGGTAAGACTTAAAAATGAAAACACAGACTCAGTACTCCCAGCAGCTTCACTTATTATCCATTTATCACTGGGAATTTTGAAGTATTGTGAAACACTGGTATTTTAGTGAGCTTGGTCTTGTTCACCCAACACCCAAGTGTCTGTGTTGGAGAATGTTCCCTTAAGGATAATAGTTGTTTAAATCTTAATTAGGGTCTCTGATGGAGTTTTGAAAATTGATGTTCCAGTTCTAAGCGCTAAGTATCCCCAAGTTAAAAATATGGAAAGTAAAAGCTTTGTCACTTGCAACAGCTCCCACAAAGATATTAATTAAAAATACAACATATCACACCAGTTGGAACCCAGACTTTTGTACTCTGATCACGGAAAATAAATACAGAATTACCTAAACCTTTAAGAAGCACCCAGGAAACTGTTCATCGCCACACCGTGTTGCCATCTGTGACCCCTTTGCAATGGTTAATTTATGGTCTTGTGAAACCCACCCGTGGACTAGGAGTGGCACAGAGCCTTGTATGTCCCCCAAGAGGGAAGAGCACAAAACAGGCTGTGTCTCTGGGGATTTATGAAATGCAGAAGGCAGAAACTTCGAGACATGAATGTTGGGCGAAGCTCTGTGGCCACTGGGTGCCACTCTTGTTCCACGACGAGTGAACTGCTGTGTCTTTATCAAGGACCAAAAAGTTTACTGACTCGACTGAATGTCCTTATGTCGAGTCAGGCTGCCAGAATACGAACGCCATATATTCTGCCTAGCAGAAATAAAAAGCAGAAGGTCAATGATAGACGCTTACAGTAGGCAAAGAAAGGAAGATTCAGCAAGCAAAATCCAAGCAGTAAAACCAGGTCTGCTGAATATACCACATGTAAGGGTAGGTTGTTAATCATAGTTGGGACCTCCTAAGGAGGCAATGTCAGAATTTGTATTTTCCTAAGGAAAGGCTGAAGAAACTGACTTAAAAATATGTTTTTACAATGAAACATTTAACAGTTTTTAAGCTTTTAACAGCTTTTTGCATCTAATAAAACGTGGTGTCTCTGTTTGAACCATAACCTATTTTTGTCAGGTGCTGTCATAACCTATTCAGGTGCTGCAACAACCCCAGCATTCTGATCATGCATTTCTAAGGGGGCAGACAACCACCACTGCTCTAGTACTGAGAATGAGAGTGAAGCTAGCTACAATGATTTCTCTGTCCAGACTAAGAGAACTGCTAAACAGAAATAAAAAAATCATCAGCAAGACCTTGGTCCCCTAATCAACAGTGTAAGGTTTTTTATAAATATATTTTTCTGAGGCATTACCTGGCATAAATTACTACAGTTCTGTTAAAGTTGTGGTGACAGTAGTGATTCCTAAAAGGTGGGAATACTCTTTGATTCTTTCTGTCTTGTTAGTTTGATTTCCTTTTAAAACAAAAATATTCTAATGTCCTAGAAAATGCTACAGTTAACCTGCTCACTTTCAGGTGCATTCTGTCATAATGTGATCTGAAAATGGTGGTGGATCAAGATGGATTTCTTTCTGGCTCTTCACTTGTGGAATTCTTGTTTGAAATTAATTTGGAGCCACAGTTCCTCTTGGACTGCCAATGAGTGTGTCTGTTTAGCCCTGTGTATTAAATAGATACTATTCAATGTTGTATTCAAAGCTTAGAATGGATTTTTTGTATGGTAGTTACACCCAGAGGCTCCCAGCAGAACTCTAGCATGTCAGAAATTGTACTAGCACAGCAGATGTGACCTCTATCAGGGAAACCTTGCCACGTGAGTCCAAAAGAATAGGTGGAAGTGGAGGCTGACAGATTAAAACAATAAGAAGGCACAGAGTTAGCACTGGTCAGCATGACAAGCTGTGGTCTCAGCAAGGCAGCTTTTTTCCTATAGAATCACAAAAAAAGGATCTGAAGGGTACAGTGATGGAACTCTGCTGATGTTTATAGGGAGGGCAGAGGGAAAGAAACATCAAGGTGCTTCCTTGAAACATGGGCTGCTCTCATGAACCTTAGCCTCTCTTAATAACTAAGTTTCCAGGAAGCAGCCTCAGAAATATTTGCACAGAGGCAAGTGAATGTGAGAGTTTGTGGCATATGTTGCAACATTAAAGGTGAAGCAGTGGAAGATGTAAAGAGAGGAGGGATCAGAGCAAAGCAAGAGGTAGGGAGATATGTGTTGAAGGATGGATATGACAGGTGGTTCAAGGAGACATTTATAAAATCCAGAGAGAAGGTTGTTTCATTTTGCAAGATATGAAGAGTTGAGAGTTGGATGAGAATTTTAGCTCTATTCATAAAAAAGTAATTTAGAGATGTTGTGTAGGCAGATCTGCAAAACAAAGGCTGGGGATGAGGCCCAATTAGACATCCAAGGTGATAATGATAATCTGATTATATGAGTAGATGGGAGCACAGTGATCAGAAAAAAGTATTGCTAGGGAACATTTTAAGGAGGTTTTTGTCCAGGCCATGCCCTCGCAGGCCTCATTCTGAGCACAGAGGTACACACTGGAAGCTTTAGCTCTTGCTCCCCACTCTGCTAAGAATAAAGTGAATTGAGATTGGAAAGCACTTGCAAAAGACACCATATACTTGATAGCAGAAAGAATTTGGAAAGTATTTGAAGGAAAAGAAGAATTTACTGGGACTGAGGCTGTAAAATGAGAAGCATAGTAAAGCTTGGATCTGGCTGTGATTTAGAAGGACAGCTGAATATTGGAGAAGATCCATCCAAGACTGAAGGTTTATTGCTCTAAGTACTTCGGGAACTTTGGTTCTGTGTCAAATAAAGGCCTTAAAAAGGAATTAAAATTGGCAGGATCCCAAGCCATGGTTTCACCTGTGTAAGTAGCTCACTGACTTGTAGTGTCACAGGAGTCAGTGCAGACATCATAAGAAAAGTGAAAATAGGACATTGGGCAACTTTGGGGGTGAAGAAAAGTGGCTTATATTTGGTAAGAGAGAAATGGAGATGTATTTTGATTAAATCCACAGTAACTAGGCTGCACAGGGTCTAAATACCTTTGTAGATATTACTAAAGCCTGCAGTCAATTACATGAAACTGCTGGAAAAGAAGTCCTTAGATACTTGAGGAGATGTCTGTGCAAGAACTCAGTTTGCAAGGTTGTGTATCAAGATACATGTCTGAATATCCATAGCATCAAAGTACCTCATCTGCAAATTCCATCTAGTCGTAGCAGCAGGATGTGGAACAGATACAGCTCATATAGGGGCTAGAAAGGCATTTAATGTAACTTTTATTTTTCAGGAATAATAGAGTTTGCCAATATCCATTCATTAACTCCAGGCTGGTTTTTTTAATGACAATTCTCCATGTCTCTTGCATTTTGTGAGTCCAAGCATCAGAATGGGTCAAATTTAGCTACTTCATTTTTTAGTACCCTTCTAGTAATCAGTACAAAATGCAGATACTGTGAGCTAAAACAATTGTTACTTTTCAAATATCTTAAATAAACTATATTCTGCAACAATTTCTTTTTTGTCTTTAATAACCACATCACAAAGTGCTTCCTTACTCTTAGGCAGTGGGTATATGAGTTATTTCATAAAGTTAGAAAGGCACTCAGCTGACGTGGTTATAAGCATATGTGACTACATCTTATCCTTAACCAGTCACTTCCTCTTTGAGAGGAGGTACACGAGCTTCCTCTTTGAGATCTATAATAGGTTTTCTCTGAGGAGTCATGTAGGTCCTCTGCCAAGACCCATATTTGAATTGCTAAGGTTAGTTTGGACAGCACAACCTTGAATTAAATAGGTCTTCTGTCCTGGTTTGAAGGACAGGTGTCTGCTAAGGAAGGCAGGGGACCTCCCTTGGAATGAAAAAAAAAAA
>VZTR01001710.1:57212-76137 GCA_013400775.1 Chaetops frenatus | reverse complement strand
TTGCCCTCCTTTGGACACTCTCCAATAGTTTAATGTCCTTCTTTTGCTGCAGTGACCAAGTAAGACCACCCCAGTGCAGAGAAGAGCAAAAATTTCTTGCACGGCAGCAATTATAATTGTATTGCAACTGTCAGACTTTCATTACAGACAAAAACTAAGACATAATTTACAGGTCTACCAATTAATAAAGCCTGAATTCCACATAAAATTTTTTGCTTTGTGTCTCTTGCTGGCTGCCTGTCAAATCCTACAGGCAATTGAAAATATCAATACAGGAACTTTCATCCTCTAGGTTCTTCAGGTGCTGTGCTTCTTCTGCACAGTGTGACTTTTCCCCAGAGTGTATTTCTTAGTTGAAGGTGTATTTTTTTTAGGGATTTTTAATTTTATTCTTGTTAGTTTTATTAGTAGGTTTTTTCTCCCTGGTCATTTTTCAAGCAGAAATTTTACTTCTTTGTCTAATATTGTTTTTTTAGATAGCACTACTGTAAATCCCTCAGAAACAGGGTAGTGAAAATAGTTCTATTTCATTGCTAAGGATTTTAATATTTTCCATGCCTTCTGCTTCTACAAGGAAAGGCAGAAACCGTACCTAGGTCTCTTCTCTTCAGAGTTAGTGCTTTCTGTACTTTGTAGCGATTGTGCACAGCTGTGAGATATTAAAGAACTTTCTTTCATGACCCATTTTTGGCTGTGACCAATCCTTTCCAGCGGGTGTTGGGGAGGGCTTCTGGGAGGCTCTGATTTTTCTGCATTCACTTTCCTTGCTCCCTATAGACTCATGTTTCCTCTTAGATGTGGATCTTTGTTATCTCTATTTTTTCATTGGAGTTGCTGCTTCTTTTCTCAAGGTCACAGCTATTCTTTTGGCTGTGTGTTACTATGTTACATACACTTTCTGCCTTCCTAATAACATAATAAGATAATTTTATCTGAATTCATTTCAGCTTGTACTGAAAAATAATAGTAGGGAAAAAAAACCTCTGGGCATGCCCAAAACGTAAAGGAGGTGGAAAAAGCTGTTTAAAGCATAATTAAAGCTTAGAACTGAACTTGTCTATACTTTTTCTGCAAACCTGGCACAACAATATAGGTCATTCTGGGCTTCAGTCACACTCCTCCCAGGTGAATAAGCATTTCCTCAGAACTGCTATTGTCTCCAGATGAGAAATGCTCCTTCTTTTCTTACACTCTCTTTAGCCATGTATCTCTCACAGAATTTCCCCAACATATATTAAGAACTACAGCACTCCTTCATTTTGCTAATTTATTTCCTTTCACTTGACTATCCAACTGTGCCAGTTTACAGTTATTCTGGATTTAACTGTTGACTTAGTATTTGAGAACTATTATATGTGTGAGAATGGGAAAGGGAGTAGAATAAGTGGGAAAGTAACACCAGATTTGGTGCTTTTATATAGTTTTTACCAAGGCCTTTATTTTAGATTTGTTTCAATATCACATTTTGTTGAAATGTATGTATTAGGAAATGGAGGCAGTATAGTTCAGCATATCTACTTTGCAGTGGGCTGCACTTTCTTATGCTGTAGGGAAATTTTTAGCTTTGATGAACAGAACAGCTCTTGTCTCATATCCACAACACAAACACAATGACAAAATAGAGTTTTATGGGGATATATCCCAAAGAGTTTAGCACAATGTGGGTGAACTAGATTCCATTTACTTACGCTAGAATATAGATTGGCAAGGAAGAGGAATATTGGCTCCCAAAAGAGATGTTAGAAGATGAGAAGCTGTCCTGCATTTTTGCACTGTGATGATTTTCCTGGTTTATTGATCTTGTATCTAGTCTAGATGAAACATTTGTCACAGATTTGAAAATCTATAAATATGACTCAAAAGCACGGCAAAAAAAAAAAAAAAAAGAAAATCACATAGAAAACAGACTATGCAACATTCTCCTTCAAATTTCCATTGAAATTCTGCTTGCAGTGAATGCGGATATTTTTAGAAAGTCTAACAATGCTTTTACTTTCAGAAATGTGGCAGGTAAGAGGTATACAGGGACTGATTATGACTTATGTGTGATTTGCTTCCTCTGCTGCGCAGCTCTGAAGAGCTAAAAGTCAGATACAGAATAGTAACATGAATGTTTGACATGCAGCATGTTGAAGGCATGTATGTAAAAAGATGACCCATTAGATTAGGAAATAAGGTGATGCACACTGCAGCCCTTGAGAACGATGGCATTGCTGAACCTGGCTCACACCTTTGGATGTTGCATGGTTATAGAATCATAGAATAAGATTGGGAAAGACGTCTGAAATCTTTGAGTCCAGCTGTTAACCCAGAAATGTTCACCAATTAACCATGTCCCCAGGTGCCACCTGCCACCCATCAGGCAAGGTCAGCTGCAGAAGGCTGTTCAGGGCCATGCCCAGCTGACCATTGAATATTTCCAATGATGAAGTCTCCACGCATTTTTTCTCTAAGCTGCCTTTGTCAGTATCTGACACAGTATAAATATTTTCATCTATTGTAAGGGTATTGTGGTTTAGGAATGGTATTCCCTGATGTAGTGACCCCACCCCAGCAGTCCAGTGTGCCTCTCAATCCCACTGTGGTGGGCTGGAGAGGAGAACTGGAGGCAAAAAAGGTAAAGATCGTGTTTTGAGATAAGAACAGTTCAAAGAAAACAAAAATGAAATAAGGAAACAAAGAGTAACAGCANATTAACCATGTCCCCAGGTGCCACCTGCCACCCATCAGGCAAGGTCAGCTGCAGAAGGCTGTTCAGGGCCATGCCCAGCTGAACATTGAATATTTCCAATGATGAAGTCTCCACGCATTTTTTCTCTAAGCTGCCTTTGTCAGTATCTGACACAGTATAAATATTTTCATCTATTGTAAGGGTATTGTGGTTTAGGAATGGTATTCCCTGATGTAGTGACCCCACCCCAGCAGTCCAGTGTGCCTCTCAATCCCACTGTGGTGGGCTGGAGAGGAGAACTGGAGGCAAAAAAGGTAAAGATCGTGTTTTGAGATAAGAACAGTTCAAAGAAAACAAAAATGAAATAAGGAAACAAAGAGTAACAGCAAAAATGATAGCAGGTGGTACAAGGGAGGTGGGTGATTCACACATGATTTGCTCATCACAAGGAGCCTGGCAACACCCAACCACCGGCCAAGCAATGCAACCCCAAAGGGAGCCTTTGCCCCATCCCTAGAAAGAGACCTGGAGTGGAACAGAATAACCTCTGGGTCTCAGCCATGGACATTCCTGTCTACTGGAAAAATTAACCTCATCCTAGTTGGAATCAGGAAAAAGGGTTTGGAAAAGTATTTGTCACTTGAGTCCCAAGCATAGCTGGGTTTCAGTCTCAACAATTTAAAAGCAAATATAATCCAGCAGTTGGTGTAATATCTAAGACACAGTATTGTATGTATATGTAAAAATTGTTATAATTATTTTCTTTAATTATTCCCCCTATTAGTTGTTACTTATATAGCAAACACCTTCTCTTCTCACAGCATAGCATACAATGTAATGTGACCTACCAAGAAAATACTTTTATTCCCTTTGTCCTTCACTTCCTTCCGCATATGCCACAATTCCATTTGGTCTATGCAGGAGGGATTTGTGAGTTCAATAAGCTGCCATGAAATTGCATGCCCCTAATGCCCTGAAAATTTAAGACGGAATCGCTGTTAATTTTTAGAATATTCATTCACAGTTCACTTTTGCCAAAGTAGATGTGTTTGACCTGCTGCAGAACAGGAAATTCATTTTTGTTTAAGTCATATTTTGGTGTATTATCCTCTAAAATACTACATATGCAACAATATGTTATTTTTAATAGAAAGGTACTAGCAAATATTTGCATAAAACCATATTCAACTTTTTGATCATCTTGGGAGACTATGGGTGACTGTATTTTATTTCCATACACATATTCTGGGCTTCTACACCTAAACTGCTTGTCAAGATTTGGAGGAAGAAGAGAGAAAATTTATAACTGCTCAGGGTTTATACACCACATGCAATCTTCCTTGGGTGGCAAGATGCCAACTATCACCTTAATGAAAACAGCCTGCTGTACCCAGCTGCCTAGGATGCCCTTAGTTCAGAGTTTGCCCTTAACAAGTTTCTTGGTCTTTTTATTATGCTCACTGAAGTTAAATGCTGCGTGTGAAGTTTTCACAGGAAGAGTGTATTGTTGCATATGGGTTTCTGGTTCAGAAACTGCAGCAGGCAGGCACCTCTCACAGGAGACAATAGCATAAGTGAAGCAGAATCACCAGTGATCAGCACGTGACTACCCATTTTAGACAGTCCTAAATAACTTGCTAAAGTAACTGAAGTTAGGCTGATTAACATGAGATGCTTATCCAGCCTGAAATCTTTGTTTTGATAGCACTGAGATGGCACTTTGTAATGCTGTTATAGGAATAGTACTATCTCAGGATATGTTCGTTGTGTCTCATTACCTCTTTGTTTACTGTTTGAACTTGCTCTTAAGCTGCTGAGGAGAGGAACAGAAGCCGGGGTAAAAAAATATTTGTTTTTATTTCTCTTTCTTCGAAGGGTTTACTTCTTGCATAGCACACATTAAAAAAAAAAAAAAAAGAAAAGAAGAAGCAGGAAAAAAAAGTCAGACAGCACTACAACCCTACAAAAATCCAGAAGGTATGCAAGTTAATATCCTACTGTTTTGTCAGCTACTTTTAAGTACAACTCTGTATCATGCATTACAGTTAGAGTGAGGTCACCTGCACTTGTTTGCAAGTTGTCTTTGAAAAATCACTTTCTAACAATAATGAGCTTATGGTTTCCTTCTGTAGAAATAAAGAAATTGAAATGTCCTGTCATAAGGAAAATTCCTGATAGTGTGTATTCCCAGCTGGAAAACATGCTGGGCCTGGCTCAGGTGTAAAACATTAGCAGAAATTACTGAGTGACAGACACTCTGATGTCTTCTGTGGATCTAAGACATCATTTTCCCTGCAAGGGCCACAACTCACCTGTTCTCATTTGTCAAATCCTTTGCCACTGCCACACTGCCTCTTTTAGTACTATCGTCCAGTAAGATTACATCCCACAGATCACACACTTCAGGCTCCTATCTGTGCCAGGAGAATTTTAGAAGCATCTCAGTCCTACCATTGTGCTTTTGGAATCCATCATATTTCTAGTCTATCAGCTCTGTGCTTTAGTCTTGGATCTCAGTGAGGGTTGAACACGTGAAGGTGGTTTTATATATATATATATATATAGTCATTCTCCAGACATAGTAATTAAAGGAATGCTCCTCTAGAAAGATTATTGTCTGTGTTCCTTTCAGACCCACTGCTGTGGTGAGGAATACATTTGGTGCAGGTAGCTCCCTGTGCACACTGCAGAGCAAGGTGCAGGTCGAGCTCCGGGCTGGCAGGAGCCCGAGCCGAAGCAAGAGGCCGTGACCTGCTGACCCTTTGCACAACAAAGAGCCTGGGAATCCTGCATGGCCAGGGAACAGGACATGCAGAGACAGCAGGAGCCAATGACCCCAAAATTTCCCGTGCTTGGACTGTTAAATATCTTCACTGAGGATTTGGATGAGGGGATTGTGTCCACCAGCAGCAAATTTGCATAAGACACCAAGCTTGGGGGGGAGTGTTGATCTGCTGGAGGAAGGATGGGAGGCTGCAGAGGGAAAGGCTGGGTAGGTGGGTTGAATCCAAAGATGTGAGGTTTAACAACGTCAAGTGCCAGGTCCTGCATTTGACCATAACAACCCCATGCAGCACTGCAGGCTGGGGCAGAGTTACCTGGACAGTGACCCAGACGAAATGGACCAGCAATAGTGTGGCCAGCAGGACCAGGGCAGGGATTGTGCTCTGTTCGCGGCACAGGGGAGGCCACACCTTGAGTGCTGTGTCCAGTGCTGGGGCCCCCAATTTAGAAAGGTTGTTGAGATGCTCAGATGCATCCAGAGAAGGGCAACAAGGCTGATGAGGGGCTTAGAACACAAGCCCGATGAAGAGCAGCTGAGGGAGCAGGGGATGTTTAACCTGGAACAAAAGAGGCTCAGGGGAGACCTTATCACTCTACAACTCCCTGGAAGGAGGGTACAGCCAGGTGAGGGTCAGTCTCTTCTCCCAGGCAACTACTGACAGAATGAGAGAACACAGTCTTAAACTGCACCAGGGAAGTTTAGTTTGGACAGTTTAGGAAAAATTCTTCTCTGAAAGTGTAATTATGCAATGGAATTCCCAGGGAATTGATGGAGTTACCGCCCCTGGAGGTGTTCAAGAAAAGACTGGATGTGCCACTTAGTGCCACAGTTGATAAGGTGGCCTTAGGTAATTCGTTGGACTTGATGACCTGAAAGGTCTTTTCCAACCTAGTTAATTCTGTGATTCTGTGACAGTAAGGGTATAAAAGCCCTGAAGTTCCTTTGTTTAGGGTTCCTCGGAGGAACTAGCAGGGGCTGTTATTTTATTATTTAGTTATTACATCATGACTATATTATTTTAAGGATCTGGACACCTGAGACTCTGTTTTGGAAAACCTGGGGTTGGGCAGGTGTGGAAACATGGCCTGACTGTGTGAGGTGTGGGGTGTAGCTGTGAAGGGCATAGTCCCAGCTCAGGTGGTGTGAGAGAGACTGCCAGAGCCGTTCCTGGATGGCTGGGCAGGGATATTTCCTTACTGCCACCTTGGGGAGCTCCCCTGAAGTCACACACACCAGGACAGCAATGAGGAGCCTGGGGTTGTGTGAACAGAACATAAACCTGAGAGCCAGGGAAAGGCATTTGTTGCTTTCCCCTTAGTTAAAACATTTTATCCTCATTTTATCCAGTTTTTTCTTAATGTGTTCTTATGAAACACAAAAAAATTTCAATTGGATGCTGAAAAAATCAGGCCTATAAAAGTTTAAATTTTACTTTTCAGTCTGGATGAAGACTTGGATTTTGACAAAATTTAAGTAAACTTATTAAGAATAGGTGATAATTTTGGTGAATTCAAATGTTATTCTTTAAATTCTGACCTTGCTGGGCAATGCAACTCCATGAAATGTTAAGCTAAAGTTGTCTGACCAGCTCTACCCTCTGTCCTCCTCAAGCTCTTACCTAGTAACTTTACATTACACCCAACCCTACAAATCAGAAAACTCCAAAATGTTAGACTTCGATTCACTGGGCAAAAGCTTCAAATAATCCAATCATGGGGTAACTGTCTACCTCTAGGTTTTTTAACTACAATGCTACTTTATTTACTTCAGTCATGACTTAGCTGCAGAACCAATGGCAAACTGTGTTCTGAGCCAGCTCTGATCTTTGCTGCAGTGTGATTATTCTGGTCCTAATCAAAACAAATTCATTTTGATGTAGTGTCTAATCCTACCAAGCTCCTGCTAGAGAAGTCAATTTAACTAGGTTTTTCATGGAATGTGTTGTCCTTAATTTAATTCTAGTATTGGTGGTATATAATTTATTATTTATCTGACCTAATTATGATGAACTGCTCCACTTTTTTTTNTTGGTTTGGGTTTGTTTGTTTGTTTGTCAAAATTACAATATTCTAAAGATGAAGAAAACACCTGATCTACTAATATACCACGCAGGAAATTAAATATACCTTGTCTGAAAATAGTTTGTTGTTGCACAGAAACACTGAGAAACCATATAAACCGAAACTTTCTCCATAAACTAGAACTTAAAGGTAGGTAATTTGAAACAAAAATGGGAGGACTGGAAGCAGACAAGCCTCAATCACCTGAAAAAACAATGATGGAAGGAAGGTATACTCTTGTGTACTTCCTGCTGTACTGCTTCACATTTTTATAGAAGCTGTGCAACAGATTTTACTTGATATTGTCTTTACCAACCCTCAGTAACTGAAAGAATATATATACATTTTGTGAAATCTGACTTGCATTTTCACAGTCAAAATATTCAATTTATTAAAATTAGTTTCTCTGAAGTGTGTTTTTTTGTACTGGGGCTATTGTTAAAGAAAACATAAATTTGCAAGAATTTTTTTTAGTTTTTTTATTGATTGTTTCTATGTGTATTTACAGATGACTAGTGGTCAGCAGTAGGTTTCATCCCTTTTTCTTGACAGAAAATTCAAACAGCAGGAACTGATTGTGGATCTTTGTGGTTTGTTATCACAGAGTAGTTCCTCCATCTTTTGCTGAGTTAAACATAATACTTTTAATTTCAGATTGATTCCTATCAAAAAACTGAAACCAAAACAAATCCATAAATAAGGAAAATAAGATATTTAATTCTGTAAATATTTATGTTCTATTTTAACACCCCATTTTTAAAAGGAGGTAGAAATGTGCTATTGCATTCTGTTATTTCAGTAGAAAATGAAAGATTTGTGGGGTTTTTTTTGGTGGGCTTTATTTATTAATTTGCTTATTATTTTGGTTGGTTGCCTTTTGTTTTGCATTTTTTTTCCCAGAGGAGCTATGCTGCTATGATTGAAGAAACTAGCTGCCTACATGGGAGACCTTGCTAAATGGAGAAGACAGAAGAATACTTGAATACGTTTCTTACTGCCTTTTGTACAAGATGTAAGCCCCAAAGGAAATTGTGAAGCTTTCTAAAAAACCTGTCTATTTCTGAAAAATAGAAGAAATTTTTCTTTTCCCACTGGACTTTTGTCTAATATACTGGAAATGAGCTCTAAGGGTAATACACTATATGACTCTTTATTTGCTCTTCTTGAGGAGGAACCCCTGTGTGATTCAGCATAATATTGCACATTGCGAAAACTAGTTATTATCATGTAGCTTGCACTTATTCTTAAAGTACTGTGTTTCTTAGGCAACTCCAGATATTAGTAATTTATTAACTGCAAGCAGATATGGAGATATCTGAATACCACAATGATAGTCTTTACAAATATGAAGAAAAAACCCCTTAAATTAGGTATATTGCTCTGGGAAACTTTGCACAGAAACAGCCAAACACCTTCAATATGTATTTGTGGGTGGGAAGTGAACATCTGCTTTACTATGGGGCACCTTCATTAATCAGATTGATATGGCCTTGTTTCTTGCCCTCCAGGCAAAAGAAAATGATTAATTAATTCTTTTTTTCATGTTGTCATCCCAACAATAAGCCATGAAATTTTACTGCTGCTAAGAGTCCTGCTTTATCTGTCCTGATAAGAGGACAAAAAAAATAATTCAAAATTTTTGTGGCTACCCATTAGAAAAATCCTGACAATTCTGTGAAGGACTGTACTCTACTTTCTTTTCTTCACTTACCTCCTCTGGTATAACTGTGGGGAAAGTAGAGTATATTCTGAAGTTTAATATTTGATGAAAAGGCACTAAAAGAACAGAACTCAGCAAAACTAAGGAAAAATAGACTGTTTAAAATGATGGGAGAAGCCCCACACCAAAAGCACACAGAAAGATATGGGTGCTAGCTATATGTGTAATGCAAGAAAGAGCATGTGCAGTAACATAAAAATTAATTCAGAGCCTGTGATAACAGGCTGTATCCAGCTGAAGGCCAAGGCTAGAGTCCTGCTCTTGTATGGTTAACTGAGAGAATGATACTAATTTGTTTTTCCCTCTCTATCAGTAAAAGCAGGAAGCATGTTTTAATCTTCTGTATTTTGTTCTCTATACTATTTGCACTGAAAAAAAATCAGAGTTCCAAGCTCTAACCAAGCCAAATACATGCAGCTCTGCTTCTGGCTCATGTAGGAAGCAATGAAAACATCCAGAAGGTGGCAGTTTTGGACCATTTTGAAAAAGGGCTGCCAATGACTTCGACTGTAACTAGACTCCTACCGAATGCTTAGGTTCAAACAAGAAGCACTCTGAAAGATAGTTTTAAATTATTTATGTGATAATATATTCAAGAAATAAAAAGGAGCTTTCATCCCAGGAGTGGTAAATTCAGCCACATTTAGCTTTAGTCTAAATACAAAGGCTACAACTGAGAAAACAATAGTTCCTTCAGGAGCTACACAATTTACTATATAGACAGTTAGAAACAAAATAACTACATTTCCAGCCAAGACATCCCTATGCCTTTGGAATTCTTCAGGACAAGAGCATCCTCAAATTGTTGTCTAGTTCTTGGTAGGCTCCTAATTTGTTCAGATGAATTAACATAGGTGTGTTTGGTTTAGATAAATTTTATTTATTTTATTTTATTTTTAACTTTGTTTTCCCAGTAACAATAACATCTGGTAAATGACAATACTCAAAAAAGTACATCTTCTAAAAAAGTACTCATCTAATTATAGTTAACAGAGACATTTAGCCAGAGAAGAAACCAACTTGTTCTGAGAAGCCTGGCTTGCCAAAAGAGCTCAGAATTAGACCCTTAGAAATCATGAGATTGTAATGGATAAAAGTATTTGGTTAAGTTAGCAGAAAATAATTTATTTTTCTTTTAGTAAAACAAATTGCTCCTTTAGATATGCAACCCCATTGATCATTATTATAGGTTTAAGACCTGAAATATTTGTCAGTGAAAACTACAATTAAGCCTCTAAATTGACAATGGAATAGCACATGTTTGCAGAATTAGGGTATGTGATAGAGCATCTTCACTCTAGAGCTTCCCCTGCAGGTGAACACTTAGTACCATTCATGATGTGCCATATCAAAGGGACTGGCACACTAACTAACCTTTGAAAATATGTGTGAACAGAAAAAAAAATTAAAAGTCCCTAGCACATTACAACAGAAAAAAAAAAAAAAAAAGAGTTTTTGTATATCTTTAGTCAAAGGATTTCTGTCTTTATAGATACCTGAAAAAGAACCCTTAAAATAGAACTCCCCTGTGCTCTCCTTGAAAACTTTTCAAAGGATAACTGACCTCTTTTCTCACTTTACACTACTGTCATTCATGAAGAAAATAAAACTTTAGGAAACCCAAGGACATAAAGCACAAAGTTGGTAAAATATAAGAAACAGAAAAGTGAACAGGGCATATTCAGCTGTGAGATCAAATTTTGTTATAGGGAAAGAAAGGAAGGAACTAAGATTATGGATTTTAAATAGCACAATTTTTTATTAACTAAAGGAATCATTAGTAAAGTCAATTGTATTAAAGAGCTTAGAGACTTGAATATGAGAAAGGCCTGGAATTTCTTCCAGTCAAATGATTTAAAGTATTACAAATTATGTATTCCAACAAAGGAAAAAAATTACAGGAAGGGGGTAAACCCAATTGAGTGAATGAGCAGTTCAAGAAAAGTGTTGTGGTTAAGAAGGCAGCATAGAAGGAATGAAAAAAATAAAAAGTAATTTTTTGTAATTGCCTAAAAGGCAAGAGGTGAGAAATCAAGTGATGATTAATGGAAGTCCATTCAAGGGCCTATACCTTGCTGTAGCAAAGTTTGAGACAGAAAATCAAATGCAAAAAGGGGCTCCAACTCTTCAGTGAAATTAAAAGTGAAAAAAAAGGCCTTGTGAGAGTGTGAGCAGGGAGTAGAAGATATAAATAGGCCCCAGGAAAATCAGTGGTTTTCTTAAGGTTTTCAAAATGAAGATTCTACTAATCTCATACAACAAGACCATATGGATGCTGGCAAATTAGGGTTTTGCAATACCGCAGAGACTGTGCGAGATTTTTCTCTTGTTTCCTAGGATTGTGTGTGGAGGGTAGTCCAGACTAGCAGTATTGAACTGCATGCTGTCTTCCGGATCAGTTATTCTTACAATGGGCAGAGGAAGTACTGTCAAGTCTCTTTCTTCCTTTTGAATTTTGAGGAAGGCAAGAGACATGATTATTCTTCTATACTATATTTTGGGCTTTACAGTACTGTAAGAGAAAATTGTATCCTTGTTGCATACTTACAGGTTTGCATTGAGTCACTGTCTGTCATGATGCTTCAGCCTAATTACACTGTATTGCACCCTCAATATTACATGCTCCAATACTGCACTTTTTGGCTATTCAGGTGCAAATGTCTCAGGTTTAGGATTAAAAACACAAAAACCCTTCAATATTCATCTTTATAAAATTTCTTGAGCTCTTAAACAGATTAAGCTATTAAGAGAAAAATAGAGGAAATATCAGTAATGAAATAAACGAAGAACACAAAACAAAATAAAACACAACCAGCCCCCATCCCACAGTCCAAACTGACTTACAAAATAAAAGCACTTGAAAAGAAGGACAGTGAAGTAAGCCATATATAAAAAAGTGATGCAAAAATTTGCATTTTAGAATAACACAGAAATACATCATTCCCAATACTCCTTTCATATTAATACTATTTCATTTGATCCATGCACTTTCTGAAGCAGAACTCAAGACATGGTAGCAATACTAGCTAGCTCTTCCTATCCACAATTCAGAGGAGCTTTAGAGAAGATATCAGAGATTCAGAAATAGGAGAAAAAAGATAAATCATTCAGTCATATCCATCCAAGGTAATAGGAACAGAATGCTGTGACAGACCGTGACAGAGATGAAAAAATTTATTCTTCTGGGATTTACTGGATTTAACAGCTTAACATCTCCCTCATCACCTAGTCAATACAGTGTATAGGACAATGATGTTTTTGGTTCCTTATAATATTTCCTGTGGCAGAAAGTTCTGCCTGGAATAAGGTAAAACAACTTGAACAATATCCTTTTTGCAAAGCTATCCATGGTAAATGAAGAAGTAGGCATTGTGCTATTTTTGGTGTTGAACAATGCTAAAACCTGTTAGACCCATCAATTCCAAAGTTAAACATCCTGACAGTGAGATGAAGATGAGGTAGACCTGGTAAAATATCCTGATAAAAATAGAAAAAAGTGATACTACAGATAACTTATCTAAAGCTGCTGAGGTGACACAGTTGGCCAGGAGACTTCTGACTGATAGTCAATCACTTATAAAGACCAGTTCCAAACTTCTAAACCATGGTCTTCTAACATATCCCTTCTTAGACTGTGTGTTGAGTACCTCCTTGAACAGGGACACCCCTTTTAAGGCTACTCCTTAAGGCTGAGCATAAGACATTTGTTGAATGTTGGTATGGTGAGTAACATCAATCTCTACTAAATAATTGCTTTTGCTAGTTTTAATATAATTTATATAATATAATTGGTTCCATTTTGCTTTATAGTGCACTATACTGCAATAGTTACAGCTCCTATACTGCGTAGTAATTCTGATTATGATATTTTTGTCTACACATTATCATATTAAATCATATCTATATCATCTATATGTCTATCTATATCTATGTCATCTACATCTATATCATCTATATCTATATCTAATCTATATCTATACCTATGTCTGACTTTTCTATCTTTAATCCTTCAGACAAACTTACACAACTTATTCATTTATACCTGTAAAATCCTTTACACATAAACTATTGATGAAGTCAGGCTGATTGGATCTAGATGCACCCAGGTTCCTCTCTGAGAAGGGGTTTAGAAAACAAGGGGATCCTTTCTGCCTCTTGTGACTCAATGGGAGGATTTCTCTAACAAATTTTGCCTTAAGGTCCCATTCTGCCTGAGACATTTTGTGAATTCAATTACACAAATACCTGATTTTGTAACTAATTTTTCTTCTGTAGTGAAAAAACCCACAACACAGCCCCCATTCGTGGGCTTCAGTTTTGCATTTATAACTTGTGTTTATGGATAAGAAGTCACTTGTCATTCAGAACCTGTGAAGATTAAGTAAGTACAAGCTAATCAATGCAGAAGTTCAACCAGAAGCTAACATTGTCCCCTGTGTGGTTGGAACAGAGCTTCCTTTGTCTTCTTCAACAGTTTTGCTTCTTGCTCTCTGCTTCAAACCCTGCTTTTTCTGCTCCAGTTTTCTATTGAAACCTCTGTAGGTTTCTGCTTTTGTGTTGATCACTTATGATACTGATTTACTGAGAATGTATTTCTTAAGACTGGTATTTTCAAAGTTCAAGTTGTGTGAAATATAGGTTATCTTTGTAATAGCTCTCAGAGAATAGGAACTATGTCATCGTAACCATCTTCATCATAGTTCCTGCTGGAAATATGCTTAGCACTTTCCCTTGAGTCAAACTCATTGACTTCAGTGTGAACTTGATCCATCAAGTACATAATGTACTAGATAAACTTCAGAACAGAGCTCATTTTTAAGTACAGGAAATATAAGCCACAGTGAAAACTGGAAATGAAAGATGCTGGCCCAGATAAAAGATGCACATACAATTTAAATGAATTCATAGGTTTTAAAATGCTTACCACAATTTAAATAAATTCATAACTCTTAAAAAATTCATCACTTTAAACTCACTTGAGATTTCTTTGTGGAAAAAAAAAAAAAGAAAAAAACAGGTTTTGAGGGCCTGTAAGGTGGCAGGAACCTGAACTTGTTTGGGAAGATGTTCATGTCACCGAGCAGCTCTTTACTGCCTTTATTCTGCTTCTCTGCACGTGCTTGTTTAGATGAAAATCAGCTTAGTATAAAGTGCCAACATAAAGCTTGGTTTTGGATTTAGTGGCACAGAAAGACTCAGAGTATAATTCTCCTTCCATGAAGCAAGGTTTCTAATTGTTCTCTGTGCCTTCAATCTAACGCAATTAGCTTACATTCTTTAACTCTTTTAGGCCTTGTCCACTAGAAAGACCAACAAGAGTTTTGTATCAGCTAGTATTTGAAGATGAGCCTTGTTTCCTGTTCAGGAATAAAATTTAAGTGAAACTCTCTGTGTGTTCAGTCCAAATCCCAACCAAAGGGAAGTTCTTTCAAAAAATGCTGCTAGGAAGGACTTTTGGATATGTAGGCTGAGTTTTCATGGTAGGTAATTATGGAAACCAGTACCTTTGCTCTAAACTAGAGAGACTGTTACTCATTCAGAATTGTTTCCAGCTGAGTCTCCTTAGCACACAGCCAACAGGAGGAGGGGCGTCAACATAAAAGCCAATGGGTTAAAGTTCGAGGAGAAAGACTTGAGAAGAAACCTGGTGCTGTGGAGGGGGTACTCCAGAAGTTTGTCCACCTCAACTGGCCTGTCAGTGCTGGTACCATCGTGCTTTCTGAGTGTTTCATGGCTGGCAATGGCATTTGATGACCACAATGTGATGGGAACATGCAATTCCTGGGAGAAGGGAGAAAGCCACAGAATGAGCTACAGCAGAGAAAGAGGAGGTGGCAGGGTGAGCTGCTGTAGGAGATGGAGCCCAGCAAAGCTGAGAGCACTGTGTTCTGCAGTCTGGACCAAAAATTTTGACACTTTAGTTAAGGTGAGCTGCTGGGGAAATTCCTGCTGTAGGGAATAATTTTTTAAGCAAAGACAAGCTGGACTGTTTTCCAAATAAAAATTAAAAAGTGAACTGTACACCTGCTCTAGAAGGGACTGTTATTTGGATTCCTGGGTATAGGGAACCAACCCTATGTGGCTTGAGACATAGAATTCTGTAAATCTCAGATGCTGCTGGGAAAGTTCTTGGGTATAGGGAACCAGCCCACTGTAGCTTGAGAGGGCAGGTGATTCTACAAGTCTCAGGTGCCACTAAGGAAATCCCTGGTGTAGGGAATCACTTATTAAACAAAGAAAAACAGTGCTATTTTCAAGTACAAACAAAAGGGTGAACTATGGAAACCAACACCTATGGTCTAAACTAGAGAGGCTGTTATTCACTCAGAATTGTTTCCAGCTGAGTCTCATATAGCATGCAGCCAACAGGAGGAAGGGCGTCAGCATAAAAGCCAGTGTGTTACAGCTCAATGAGAGAGACTTGAGAAGAAATGTGCGGCCGAGCTCTCCAGAGGCTGCCTGAAGCCTTGGCTCGGTGCAGGAGGGGGCTGGCTCCTCTGGCTCCTGACAGGTGAAGGAGCGCAGCTTGTTCCAGGTCATGGGTGTGAGGATTGCTCGCTCCTCAGCAATGGTAATCCAGATTAGGAAGGAGAGACAAAGGAGGTGAGGGGGCTTGAGAGGCTGAGTTTCAACAACGTGTTTATTGTGGAAAAATCCAGAACTCCCGAGCGCGGAGAAAGGGCTGAGGTCCTCTTTTATAGGGGGTGGGAAGGGAAAATAACATCCAATGGGGAGAAAGGGATGGATTCTGGATAGGAAGATTGTCTCATAACCCAGCCACTGAGGGGTAATAATGGGAAGGGAGCCCTTTGAACAGTCCAATCGAGGGGGTAACTGTCAGGAATTCTCTGGAAGGAAGGGAGGGGGCTGAGGGTGATGGATATGAGAGAGAGAGATCAGGGATTGACCAAGGGAGGAGAACAGGGATTGACAGGGATGTTTCAGGAAGCTGGGAGGAGAGAGCTCGGGGAGTATCAACTGAGGAAAATGAGGGGGTAAGGGAGAAACCATTTCAAACAATGAGAACTGCAGTAAACCTAGAAACCCAAAATGTCCGGCAACAGAAATGTGCTGTGAAGGGGGCACCCCAGATGCTTGTCCATCCCAACTTACAACACCAACTGCAGTCTCAATGTACCGTGGCTCTGTCTGTGTGTGTGTCATGACTGACAACAGCAACAACAGGTAGTGGCCAACTCATATCATCTTTCTTTAACAACAGAAATCCACCTAAATTAAATTTCCAGTTAATCTTTATTCAGTTCTACTTGTAGTCTTTGTGTCTATGAGTCATGCTTTTTCTGGTTTAGCACTGATTAGGGTGTATGTCACACACAAGGCAGTGAACCTGTAGCTGCTAGAGAAACTCGATAATTGTGTTTTATTTTAGAATCTGGCCTAGAATTAAAACTTCTGAATGCAAAGCTGGCTGTCTCTGTATTGTCTCTTGGGTGAATCCAGCTTCAAATCTGTCCTGTTATTTGTTTACATCCTCAAAACTTCCCAAGATTATCCAGTTTAATTAGATTTCACCCACTTGGCCATTTCTGCAAGAAAATATGTGAATTCTGGTGATTTTTATTTCTCATACACAACTGAAAGGGCTGGGTTTGGTTTTGTTTTGGGGTTTTTTAAGATATCTTGCATGCAAGTCCCTGTCTGTACTTGAACTGCCAGTATTAATTCTACTTTGAAACAAAATTTTCATAGTGGACCATTAACTCTGATTTTTCTGCATGACACTCACTGTGGCTATACTCTCCTGTCAAGAAAATGATTTTTCTGACATTCAAAGATGTTTCTGCCAACTGACTGGCAATGGTATGTCAAACACAGATTTTATAAAGTCTCACTACTTCTGCCTTATTTCTGATATCCTTTTTGGAATCTTGATCTTTATTTTTAGGTGGAGTTAGGCTTCCAGAAGCAGTTTGAATCTTAAACAGGGAAAAGGGAAATAAACTTGATTAATTCCCTTTGAAAAAAACCACCCAAACTTTAATATCTTTTCATGGTGGATAACTTTAAAGATGTCCTTTCCCTTCCTGCTGAAAATCTCACTCTTACCTGTGGAACCGGGCAGAAAAATGTTGTGGGTTAGACAGGAAATGTGTAGTGCTTAAAGTTTTGTGTATGGGCAAAAGTTGTATGCCAGTGATTCCAGTGGGGAAGAGAATACAATACTGAAAGCTTCTGTCAAAAGTTTTCTCTCATATCATTCCATTCTTACTCCTTGACATTGATAGTAAAAATACACCACACAGGTATTTATTTTCCTGTAGGAGCTGATGTTGTTGTTCTCTGTACTATTAAGTTTTGCTCTTAATTTAAAACTGGTATTTTTTAGAAAAAATAAAAAGCCAAAACTTATTTGTGCAACAACATATGTGTGTCTTTGTAAACCATAAAGAATTCTTGTATGCAGGTTTGTGCAAATAATGGATTTACCCACCTACTATTTTGTTTGTGGGGGGAAAGAATCAGGTTTTTTAATTTTTTTTTTCTGTGTTTGTTAGGGCCTTTTCAGTGTGAAGGGCAAAAAACCAGGTCCACTTCAAATCACACAAGCCTGTCATTTCTTAGCCTTGCCAAAAGAAGAATCAAACCAGCCTCATAATTTATGAGGTTCAGACATTGAGAGCTGGTCTAATTTAGCTGTAGATGTGTCCAAAGACATTTGTTTTCTTGTTATAGACAGAAGTGGGTTTTTTGATATTTTTTTAGAAAATTAGTAGGTCCTTCAAAATGCATGAAGTCCTCTTTATGTTGATTAAGAAAAGAGTCTTTGGGGAGTTTATGTCTAGCATGTTTGCCTCGGTTGGGGAATAAATTCACACTAGTACGATAAAATGCAGTTTAACACAGAAACTGTTTCATATACTAGTTAAGCAAGTTAATGTTCACAACCATTTAATTAGGAGTATTACCTAGGGAGGAATCATGCTAATATACTTTGCCCCATGGAAAGGGAACATTGAGATTGCAAACAGAAGTTTGTTTTGTTTGTTTCTTTAATTTTAAGAGAAAAAATAAAAAGGAGATAACTTCTGGAAAGATGAAATATCTATGAAGCGAGTTACATGTAACCAACAAGAAAAAAAAAAACAAAAAACTTAAGGGACATGATCTCACACTGTAAACATTTCTAAGACAACATCTCAAATGAATAACAGGAATTCTTTATCATTTCTGCTGACAATAAGATAAATATAGCTCACAAAAGCCATGGGAAGGAGATAGTGGTTAGAATAAATTAAAACAGTGGTATCAAATATATTTAAAAAGAGCATTAGAAGAAGATGAGAGCAAGACTGAAGGAGGGCTGTACTTTTTTATGCAGAAGAGTAGGCAAGTAGTTACAGCAGTAGGAGTGGCCTAAGGAGTTGCTTCAGAAACAGACCATGAACACTATAATACTCTATATATATACCCATCTTTATGATTATTTGTTTGGTAGAAGAGACTTTTATTTGTGTATGCTTGTCTACAAATCTTATCTACAAAACCTATCTTCAATCCAAGAATATTATATGTAATAATAATAATAATAGAAATAGATCAGTCAAAATTGTATTATATTGATCAAACACAGGATTTGAAGAATTACATATCAGAATCACCTAAATGACTGCATTTTCCTTTACAGAATATTATTTCAGATGTAGATTATACTCACTAAACATTTTTAC